>BPTQ01000009.1:332121748-332132332 GCA_019973895.1 Chrysanthemum seticuspe
TTAAATAGATTCTCAACCGATCAGGTCTTCCCATGCCGAAGACCATTTCTGTGTAGTTTAGGCAATATACCAAATACTAAACGGTTATTTAGTAAACCAATAGCAACATGGTTCCAAGAATGAACTTAGTTTTGTTAACCGATGAGGTCTTCACTACCGAAAACCATTTCTCAAAAAGTTTAGGTAGTTCAAAAGAGTTTAGTAACGATCCTTGATCGTTATAGAGTCACACCCCCTAACTACTCACAGATTTATGAGTAGTAAAAACATATTAGATTTGACGTTTTAGTAGACTTTTGTGAGTCTTTGTGTAGTTTTACTAGTTTTATAGTGTTTAGTCACAAAATACACAAAACTTACGTTTTTATAGTTTTAGTCTACTGACAATTTTTAAAACTTGGGGGACTAAAACTGCCAATTTTTGCAAACTTGATACATTTTTCATCTGATTTTGATATTTTTGCATTCAAAACACATAAAACACTGATTTGTGATATTTTGATCATTTTGATGTGTTTCTGAGTGTTTTCAGATGATTTTGCAGTTTAGATTATACAAAAATGATGAGTATTTAGACACTCATCAATCCCCCACACTGAGATATTGCTAGTTCCTAGCAATGATTTGAGAAAACTTGATGGATTTGAAAAACTCTTTACCAAAAGCCATCACTTCTGGAGTAGCCAATTGTTTTGATTCAAGTAAGAACCTTGGTACAACGATAACCAAATGATTTATTGGCAAATCATAAACCATATAACGGATTTGATGTGTCTTTACCAGAAGCCGTACCCTTCTGGACTAGCCAACTCTTAGATAAATTATCAGGATTATCTTTGGTGAACTGAATACCAATTATGGATTTTCCACTGCCTTTACCACAAGCCATAAACTTGCGGGCTAGCCAACTCTTCACTTATTAGGATATGGTGAGTTGAGAACCATACAATTTTGGGCAAATTGCAAGCCATATAAACGGATTTGAGAAATCTTTACCAAGAGTCGTTTGCTCCTGGATTAGCCAATCCTTTTGTCTTACAGACATGGCGGACTGATATATGAAATTCGTGAGAATTCCCCCCCACACTTAGAAATGAATATTGCCCTCAATATTCAAAGTACCGGCGGTTATGCCGAAACAAAGAACGTAAAAGGAAAATATTACGGCCATTATTTAGAATTTTTTTTTTTTTTTTTTTTTGAAAGAATGAGAATATACAATAGCGTGGGGAGACTCCCCCACACTAGGGTGGTAGAAAGGGGGTAAGAAGACAGAATTATGGGTGAAAACCCATATGGTGCGTGCTAATGTTTTTGATTCCCGAGTCACTAGCTTGACTCGATCCCCGCATTCATTGGTTTATGGGGAATGTTTGTAAATCCGGGACAACCACAGGAGGAATGTCCTCTCCAAAGTAATGCTTCACTCGATGACCATTCACTTTAAAATTAGGACCATCGGGTTGAGATAACTCAACGGTACCATAAGGATAAACCTTAGCGATAGTGAATGGACCAGACCAGCGGGACTTGAGCTTTCCCGAGAAAATCTTCAATCTTGAATTGAAAAGAAGGACTCGATCACCAACGTTGAAAACGCGGTTCTTGATTTTAGAGTCATGAATCTTCTTTGTCTTTTGTTTATAGATCAAAGAGTTCTCGTAAGCTTGATCACGAAGTTCATTTAGTTCATTCATTTGAAATTTTCTATGATCACCGGCTGTCTGTATATCGAAGTTTGCATGCTTCAATGCCCAGTATGCCTTGTGCTCTAACTCGATCGGAAGATGACATGCCTTTCCGTACACTAGCTTGTATGGAGTACACCCGATGGGTGTTTTGTAAGCTGTACGGAAGGCCCAGAGTGCGTCATCAAGTTTATCCGACCAGGATGCACGATTTTCGCCTACTGTCCTTTCAAGAATCCTTTTAGTACCCCGGTTTGAAACTTCCACCTGCCCACTTGTTTGGGGGTGGTATGCAGTAGAGAGACGATGGGTAACACCATACTTTTGCATGACACGATCAAATTGGTCATTACAAAAATGTGTACCACGATCACTGATTATCGCTCTCGGAGTTCCAAACCTGGCAAACAGAGATTTCAAAAATTTCACAACAACTCGGGCATCATTGGTGGGTAAAGCTTTTGCTTCAACCCATTTTGACAGATAGTCAACAGCCACGAGTATGTACTTGTTACCACGAGAAGATGGAAATGGCCCCATAAAATCAATACCCCATATGTCAAATATCTCACAAACTTGAATGGCATTTTGTGGCATTTCATTTCTTTGAGATATATTACCATAACGTTGACAAGCGTCATAGGTTTTGACATAATCGTGGGCATCCTTATAGATTGTGGGCCAATAGAACCCGGAATCAAACACCTTTTTGGCGGTGTAGTTTGGACTATGATGGCCCCCGGTGGGTCCAGCATGGCAAGCTGTGAGAATGTCAATAGCTTCCTGTCCATAAACACACCGTCGGATGACTTGATCCGCACAGATTTTGAACAAGAAAGGGTCATCCCAGAAATAATGTTTAACATCTTTGAAGAATTTGTTCTTCTGCTGGGTCGACATCCCTTTCACAATGAAGTTACCCGCATGGTAATTTGCAAAGTCAGCAAACCATGGGGTGGTAGAATTTCCACGAAAAGAAACCGCATTGAGTGTCTCGAGAGGAAATGTTTCATTTATTTCCTTTTTCTCGAAACATCTTGGTGAGGGTTTTTCTAATCTGGACAGATGATCAGCAGCTAGATTCTCAGCTCCTTTTTTATCACGTATAATGATATCAAATTCTTGGAGGAGGAGAATCTAACGAAGTAATCTCGGCTTTGCATCTTGTTTTGCAAAGAGATATTTAAGAGCCGAGTGATCCGTATACACTACGCATTTGGTCAAGATTAAGTACGGCCGAAACTTCTCAAATGCATACACCACGGCTAATAGCTCTTTTTCTGTGGTGGTGTAATGAGTTTGAGCTTCAGTCATAGTCTTACTTGCGTAGTGAATAGGCTGAAAATGCTTGTTTCTTCGTTGCCCTAGGACTGCACCGATAGCAAAATCACTTGCATCGCACATGAGCTCAAAAGGCAAGTCCCAGTCGGGAGCAACGAGAATGGGTGCTTCAGTAAGCTTTTTCTTCAATGTTTCAAAAGCTATGATGCACTCGGGTGAGAAGATAAAAGGAGCATCCTTTTCAAGAAGATGGGTCATAGGCCGGGCGATTTTGGAAAAATCTTGTATGAATCTGCGATAGAAACCGGCATGACCTAAAAAACTCCTAATACCTTTGACAGTAGTAGGATGAGGCAGCTTAGCAATAACATCAACTTTTGCTCTATCTACCTCAATCCCGTTCTTTGAAATCTTATGGCCAAGGACAATGCCTTCTTTGACCATAAAGTGACTTTTCTCCCAGTTTAGACAAAGATTGGTGTCTTTACACCTTTGAAGCATTTTATCTAAATGGGAGAGACATGTTTGAAACGAATCCCCAATGACCGAGAAGTCATCCATAAACACCTCCATCGTTTCCCCGATCATGTCGTGGAAAATGGCCATCATACATCGTTGGAACGTGCCAGGAGCATTACATAAGCCAAAAGGCATACGTTTGTAGGCAAAAGTTCCGTATGGGCAGGTGAATGTGGTTTTCTCTTGATCATTTGGATCAATGGGGATCTGAAAGTAACCCGAGAAACCATCAAGGAAACAATAGTATTCGTTCCCTGCTAATCTCTCAAGCATCTGGTCCATGAAGGGTAGAGGAAAATGGTCTTTACGGGTGGCGTCATTTAACTTACGATAGTCAATACACACACGCCATCCCGTAACCAGACGAGTTGGAATTAACTCGTTATCTTCATTTGTGACAACAGTAATGCCACCCTTTTTTGGAACACAATGAATTGGGCTGACCCAAGGACTATCTGAGATCGGGTAAATCAATCCTGCATCAAGAAGTTTGATAACCTCTTGTTTAATAACATCATGGATTTTTGGATTCACTCGTCTCTGATGTTGAACTGCTGGTTTAAAGTCATCCTCCATCAAGATTTTATGAGTACAAAACTCAGGGTTGATACCCTTGATGTCGGAGAGTTTCCAAGCAATTGCTTGCTTGTGTGACTTTAAGATTTTAATGAGAGCAGCTTTTTCATCTTTACTCAAATCTCGAGCAATAATGACGGGTAATTTATCATCACCCTCAAGGAATGCATACTCGAGATGAGGAGGTAAGTCCTTAAGCTCAACCTCAGGAAATTCTTCAGTTTTCTCAACTGACTTAACTTCCTTGTTATGAAGTTTGATGGGAGGGAGAGGAGGAGAAGTGTCCAGATTTAACAATTTCTCAAGAAGAATATCTCCCTCCAGATTAATCTCATTTTGATTAATCTCATCTGGGATTGAATCACTAGGGTGAGGGGTTGATGATGGATCATCATTGAGCAACTTCTCAATAAGAAGTATGTCCCCCTCAATATCAATTGGAGCGTGATCAATTTCCCAAGGGATAGAATTACTAGCCAAGTATGCTTCAATCTCATCTAAGATGAAGTCGCTTCCCTCAAACGGAGTGAGAGAAGGAGTAGAATTGGCTATGATAGGCTGAGAAGATGTGGTGGAATCCCCACTCACAGAATTATGAGAATAACCAAGAACTTCTTGAGAGTACTCGTCAGAAGCAACATCAATGATATCTATTCGGTTAACCGATTCAGAATCATAGTTTGCGGAGTACCTCGAAGTTTGGTCAAGGTTGAAGGTGACAGCTTCATTACCAACACGCAATGTGATTTCTTGCTCAAATACATCTATGAGAGCACGGCCCGTTCTCAGGAATCCTCGACCAACAATGAGAGGAACCCGATGATCGGCATCAAAATCAACAACCACGAAGTCAGCTGGGAAATGGAACTTTCCTACTTTCACAAATACGTCCTCAGCAATGCCAAGAGGACGGGATATGGAACGATCTGCAAGCTCGAGAGTCATGCATGTAGGAGTGAGTTCCGGAAGAGAAAGTTTCTTCCACACTGAATAAGGCATAAGGTTTATGCTTGCACCAAGATCTGCTAGGGCAAAGCATTCAACCATTCCTGGGAATACACAAGGTAAGAGAAATTTTCCAGGATCTCCAAGCTTTTCAGGAAGCTTCTTCAGGATAACTGCAGAGCAGTTCTCGTTAAGAGGAGTCTTAGCCATTTCAAAAAGCTTTTCCTTATTGCTTAACATGTGTTTGAGAGTCGATGCAAACTTGGGCATCAGCATGATAGCATCCGCAAAGCTTATGTCAAAATGTAACTCTTGGAAAATTTGGAAAAATTTATCCATTTGATGACTAGCTTTTTCACGGAGCTTTTGCTCGTTCAAACGTGATGGGTAAGGAATAGAAGATTTGGATTTCTGTTTCTCAATAGGAGCTATAGGAGGTTCAAAAACAACTCCTGGATTAGACTGGGGTTTCTGGACAACTTGAGGTTGGACTACCGAAGGTAGGACGTGTGCTGTACTTCGTGGGCTTGAATTATGCACTTTGTCCGTAGTATCCTTGGTAACTTGACTCATTGGCACTGGTGGAGGAGGCATTGGAGTCGTAGGTCCATTGTGTGTCCTCGGTTCACTTTCCACTACCTTAGGGAGAGAAGAAGAAGAAGAGGTAGTAGGAACAGCAGGTCCAGTGTATGAAACACCACTTCGGGTTGTGATCGCCTTGGCATCGCCCCTCGGGTTAGCGATCGTGTTGCTCGGTAAAGTACCTGAGCCCGAGGGTCGATCATTTAAAGACTTCTTCAGATCAGCAATCTGACTGACCAACAACCTGTTCATTTCATCTTGGGATTTCATGAACTGCTTCAGTAACTCATCAGATGATGGTACTGGAGGAGTAATGACGGGAGGAGCTGGAGGGATAACTTGAGGTCGTATGTTTTGATTATGACCAAAATTCCCTTGATTAGGATTCATATTCCCATGAAATTGATTCCCTCGATTGAAATTGTTTTGATGAAGGTTCCCCTGATGTTGGAAACCTTGATTGGGTCCAGGATAGAAATTACCTTGGTTTTGATAACCTTGGTTCATTCTAGGTTGGTTTTGATTCCGGTTGTGCATGTTATGATTCTGGTTAAAACCGGGTGGCGCCTGATTAGTGTTAGCACGGTAGTGTGGTTCATTTTGAGGACGGTATTGAGTACCTCCTTGCTGTGAACTACCGGCTAGAGCATTGGCCTCAAAAGGACTACCATCGGTGGCAGTACAATTGTAGTAAGCATGAGGACCACCACAAGTAACACAACTTTCAACTTTCTTCACTTCAGCATGTGTTGGTGCCTGAGTGAAGGAGACTTTCTTCTGGTTAGCAAGAACCAAAGCCTGAACAATGTCTGTGAGTTTATCAATCTTAGCATCGGTGCTAGATGTACTCACGGGGGATGAAGAAGAAGAAGGTCCAGCATTAGACTGATATGTCTTTGCTCTGAAAGGACGGACCTGAGATTTGTTCTCAATGATTTGCAAGGCCTCTTTTGTGGTCTTGCTCAGGAAATTACCTCCCGCGGAGGCATTCAAAGAGTCTTGATTGGTCTGATTGAGACCATTGTAGAAAGTATCCATTTGCATTAAGTCGGTAAAACCGTGATGCGGACACTTGCGAAGCAACTCTTTGTAACGATCCCATGCCTCCCCGAATGATTCATCAAATCTCTGAGAAAATTTCATTATCTCATTCTTAAGACTTGTGGTTCGGGATGGAGGATAGAACTCGTTAACGAATTTGGTGACCAAATCTTCCCATGTCTCTATAGAACGAGGGGGTTGTTTCTCAAGCCAATTCCGGGCTTGTCCCTCTAGAGAAAATGGGAAAAGAAGAAGCTTGATAGCTTCATATGGGACATTCTTGTACTTGATGGTAGATGCAATCTTGTTAAACCATCGAATGTGTGCATGAGGATCATCCCGCTCAAAACCATAGAATTGGCTTTGGGTTACTAGATTAAGCAACCAGGTTTTGAGCTCAAAAGTGTCAGCCATGATGGCTGGGACAACAATGGCATCTCCGTATCCCTCGATGGGTGCCTGGAGAAGCTCATTCATGGGTTTGTCTTCTGCCATTTCGACAGGAGGTGGTGGTGGTAGACGTTCCTCAGTCACGGCTGAAGGAGCTGAACGTCCTCTACGTCTACGAGGAATGTTTCCAAGTTCAGAAAGTGGACTTGTAGAACTGGAAGAACGAGTGCGCATGCACTATGTATAAAAATCAATTTTCAAAACAAATGAGGCAAAACACAAGTGAACTTAACCAATAATCACAAATGAAATGGCTTCTTTGAAAAAGGTACACCAAATCACAAGTGACACAAAGGCAAGTTTTAAATCTGATGTTCGGGAACTTATTATGGTCGCACCCCCAGTTAGGTAGTGCACTGCCTTGATTTGCGGTGGTTGATTTTTATGTATATATTAAGTACCACTGAAAAGACGTAGGTATAGATTTGTGCAGATGGGTTTAAAAACTTTTGGACAATATTTTTGTTATCGTCCCGTTTAACCAAATCGTATCTCTTCAAGAATCACCTTAAAAGAGAATACAAAATAGAAAACGTTCCGATTGTTTTGTTGTTTTATATTTTTTTGGAGTTTTTAACACTTTAGGAAATGTGCTAATGAACTTTTTTGAATTTTTTTATAACTTTACAAAAAACTTTTTACAAATGATGGTTTATGTGCAACAATGGATCTGAAAATGGCTAAACACACGCTAAAGCCTCCCCGGCAGCGGCGCCAAAATTTGATCTGAGCTGAACTACAGTCAAGCTACCTCACACAAGCCAGCCACTTGTGAATGACTGACCGTAAGAAGCTTAAAACTGCTCAGACACAAATGCAATGAAGATCAGGGGATAGAATAGATTGAATTCCCGGGTCGTTATGTCCCACGGAGACTCAATGGTGTGTTAAAACACTAATTCAGATGGTAGAGTGATCACTAAGGATAGTGATCTGTAAAGGTTTGAGTGAATTATTACACTACTGATTGATTGGAATGGAATGGAGTACAGAACAGGAAAGTACAACAATCAGATAAGAAAAACGTAAACGTAAGTTTTAAAAACTACGTATACGTACAAAATTAAAAGTGAAAACTAAGAAATAAAAGACCTAAAAAGATGAAAATAACATTTTTGAAATCCTAAAAATAAAAGAAAATTATTAGAAAAGGAAAATTATTTTTAACACTATTTAATTAATTATTATTAATTAAAAACTATTTTAACTATTTAATAAATACTCTAAAATAAAAGAAAATAGGAAATAAGGCTAGAAAAATAAACTTATGATTCAGAAAAATCTAAAATACTATAAAACTAATTTTAAAACTAAAAATATATTTTTCACACTTTTTATCTAATTATTACTAATTAATAACTATTTAAAATACACTTAATTACTAGAAAATATAAAATAAACCTGGAAAAATAAAATTTTAACTTGGAAAAATCTAAAATATGATAAAACTAATTTTAAAACAGAAAAGATATTTTTTTTTATACTTTTTAATTATTTATTACTAATTAATTACTATTTTTAACTAATTAAAATTATAATAAATACTAAAAAGATAGAGAAAATTATGAAACTTTTTCTAAAAATACTATATGATGACAGAAACCTAAGAAAAATAGAAAAACAAGACTAGCTTATTAATAAGATGAAAAGAAAAATAAAAAAGCTAGAAAATCTTAAATAAACACTATCACTGATTTTAACTTGATCTTTTTCTGGATTTTCTTTTTGAAAACTACTTTACTACTGATTTTATGAAACTTTAATGAACACAAAAATTTTACAAACCACAAATAAGCTATTTTACAAGCTTAAAAGCCCAACAGTTATGCTTATGAGCTTATTGGGTGAAATAAGCTCAAACAAGCTAACCAGCTGAAACAAAAGCTTAAAGTAGATGTAAACTAGCTAGATGAACTAAAATAAAGCTAAAAGAGACAGAGAAGCACACTGAAAAGCTATAAATAAGCAATAAGCACTTTTGATTAAAACAAAAATGGGACAATCTTTAAACTACTTGCAGCCCTAGCTATTAAGCTTCAAATTGAAAAACAAGAGTTGGAACCTCAAGTTAGCTTGGTTGGCTACCCAAAGAAACAAGTATCACAGTATAAGACCAAAAATTGAGCTCTGTGCAAACTTTTCAAAATGGGCTTATTCACTGTGCACAGGGCAGTTACACAGAGCAGTTATCAACAATAAGCTAAGAAATAAGTACCAAATAAGCTGATTAAGAGATAACTAGTATTTTTATATTTTTGTTAAGCAACTAGACTTTAAAAATCCAAAACCTTATAAACTGAATCCTACTAATAAGCACTCAGTGAAATTCCAAAGTTTATTCAAAAGTGACCTTAATGAAAATTTGACTTTTATAGAAAACCAAGAGAGTTGACCAAGATGAACTTTGATTCACTACTGATCACTGAATATGTTGTTTTAAGTTATTTTAAGACTTACTTGAGCAAGATTAGCAACTTATAAACACAAATTCATGATCATATATCCTAAAAATTCAACAGTAAGCACATAAGACATGATTAACTGATTTTTTTGACTTTTGATGAACTAGGACTGGATTTCTTGACTGATATGAGTTGTTTAAACCAAGTTAGACAGATTTCCAACAAGTCCAATGACCAGAGTACCTTTGAACACAAAAAACCAAACACCCCTTGAGATGACTGTTTTGAAGTTTTTACAAAGAAACTTACAAAATTAGACCATAAACTTGATTGAAGACTCTATATTATTATTATGTGAGATTAAATAAACATGAACAAACAGTTTTAACAATATAAAACACAAGAATTAAGATTATGCTACTTTAACTGTCCAAATGAGATTTTCACAAACACAAATTTAAATGAACACCCTACTGATTTTAATGATTAATTCAACTTAACTATGCCTAATGAACACAAAGAAACAGAAATGTAAGCTAATTAACAACTGTAACAGTAAAATGCCAAATTGGTCAAAAAGCTTACAAATGGATTTCCAACTGCAAACTGAGATCAAGGACCAATGAACACCCCTATAAGCTTACCACTAAGCTACTAACCAAGGCCATCCATGATTTACCCTGCTCCAGCTGTGATCACCTTCTCCATGTGTTTTTTTTATTTTTGAACTATTTAATTTGGATTTTTGGTGATTTTCTGTTTTTGATTCTAAACTGGTTTTAACTGTATCTAAAAGCTTGATTAAGCTTTCTAGGAGCTTAAGTGACCTATTTCAGTCCATTCAAACATCTATAAACAACAAATAATCATTCATGAGATTTTTGAAAATAAGGAAAATTGCATAAGCTAAGATATAAGTTGATACTTGAATTGAAGATTCACAAAAGCTTTATTAATACATAAGAACTTGAAATACAGAGTTTGAAGATTAAAACATACACTTAAAACTTGAAAATGCTTAAAACGACAATAATAAACTTAAATTACACTAGATACTTGATACATTGCATCTCTCTTCATCTTTATAGACTTTTCAGACT
>BPTQ01000009.1:332133042-332354065 GCA_019973895.1 Chrysanthemum seticuspe
TGAAAAAAATTGTTTATTATTACAGTAAACTCTTTCTTAAATTACCTAAACCACCTACGATATGATTTTATGGATTTCACGAATTTCATTTACTACCTAATTACTATGAATATAGATCATAGAGTACATTGTGATTTTACATTTTTAATGAATTTTAGTTTACCGTCCGTCTCTGTTGGTTTTCGTACAAAATATTTTTTGACTCATTTCATTTAATTTAAATGAAATGGAGCAGTGCATCGGTAGGAAATGCTAATAGCAGCTTTGGCCAATTTCATAGGGTCTTTACTGCAAGTTGTTGCTATAGTCTGGTTCCCTTGTGTGTCAATGCGGTGGGCAGGAATTGGTCCTTAGCTAGTTGAAGTTTCAATTTTATTTAAAATAGCCCCAAAACCATACCGGCAAGATCTTGGATTTTTATTTCTGTTACATTTAGTAAGTACATTATTATGCAAATGTGCAAATGCCAATTGATGACTGACTATAAAGTTTCGTTTACTTAGTAAAGAGTATGGAGATGGGTACCAAACTGAACATGATTGAAGAGTCGGTATTGACCTCATACTTGTCCATTTATGAAAGCTGGGAAGTTGTATAGAAGATCCGATCATTGTAGTCTTCAAAATGAGTAGAAGAGGTGTATCCCACTGGATCCTTGTACAAGTTCGGAGGAGAAGAAACAAAGCGTGACGAGGTTTCGGGAAAACTATCCTCCACTTAAGTCAAAGAGTTATTGGAAGTTAGATAAAAGTCGAAGTTGTGAGTTGAAGAATGAGCGAGGGGAGACGAGGAGTAGAAGGAGCACAAAAAGGTCGAAAGAGTTCAAAAGGAAAACTCTGCAAAAGGTTAGGTAGTTGGAACTGTAGTTGTACACCACATAGTTTGTTGAACTTTTTAAGTAACTGAACTGACGTTATGAGTAATCGTTCTAGATGTCCGACGCCTACTATACTTTTTCCAATTGTTTGAAAATAATAGCGTTCAATATGAAGGGTCGAAAGTATTTACCTGTTCATACTCCAGTTATGGCTGAGAAGTTAGTACAAGTCAAACCATGGGTAGAGGTATGAGAAATGATTCATTTGCTTTGAAATATCAGTCAGTAGTTAACCGTAAACGTGTAAACGTATTATTACATGAATGATTTACATTGTCTTTATTTTTAGGTTCTAGAACGGCCATACCAAAACCCCGATAAAATTTATTTTAACTTTGAAGTTGATCGATTCCTGGTTAAGGACGGGTGGCGTAACTGTGTGTTCCCTTGGTCTGATATCGTTGTTGAACGTCATTTCTGGGATACTTTAACCGGTTTCGACGATAATCGTAAAGGATGGCTACGTGACGAGGTAAAGTAAATTTAATTTACTTTACTCAGTTTTTTATAAAACATGCTTTTGGTTGTCTCTGCCTGCCATTTGATTTTAAGTAATTTTTACATTTTAGTGTTACATGAGATACTAGATATAAGTATCATTAATCCATCATTTACTTTAAGCACTTTAGGTATTTTAGTATAGCATCCACCAAATCCATTAAATTCTTTCTCAAATGACATTATTATTTGTTAAAAAAAGTGTAGTGTAAAACTATGAAGTTAAAATTTTGCATAATTCATCAAGTTACGTTCATAGTTTTAGTCTTGATGAATTATGCAAAATTTTATCTGTTTTAGTCTGGAAATCTAAGTTTAAGTTCATATCCAACGCAGCCTGGCATGTTGACTATCATAAAACTGAACAAAAACATGAAACGACTAAGATGACATAATTGACTTCCTTTCACAAAATATTTAAGATACTGTTTTGAGTAGATGTACGAGGAAAGCTCACATGAATTAAATCGAAATCAAGACGGTTCCCATTCTCATCAACATGTAACTCTTACCTTTTCCACATGGCCTTTTATATCGAATAGCTAAACACAAAATGAAACTATATAGTATATACATAACTCGTAACATCGAATGGCCAACAGTTATATTCATTTGAATATTCAGTGAAATTTATGATTTACATGCCTAATGAAAGGATGTTAGATATGATATTCACTTTATCTACAAAAAAGAAAGATTAATTATTACAAAAATTAAATATGCTTTTGAGTGATGTCCAAACCTTTTGAAGATATTCTTTAGTATGTAGATTTCCTGCGTACACTATTTTATCTTCATCATCTTTGTCTTGATCCCTGCAGAAATCAACATTTTCGAGGTTTCCCATTTTAATTTTTGATGAAACCATTTCCATACAAGGACGCAACTAATTTTTCTAATGTATGAATAAATTGGAACAAAGGGAGCAGTGTATATATGCAAGAACTACTCTTCAATTTTTGTAAGCGAAGCTCAAAAACAAATATCAAGTTCTTCAAAACATGACATTTTAATGATAGAAAGTGAAATTGCAACTGTTAAAATTATGAACATCTATGTTTGCAAATTCAAATGAAGCGACATGGCAAGAAACGCAACAACTAATAGCATACATGAGTATATATAATAATTCGAACAACAATGATAAAATAGATGGATATTGTTTACATTCTAGTGAACCTAAGCTTACTTGACATCAATCGATTCAAATCTCTTGCTCTTGCTTGTACTGCTGTTGCTGCTACCGCTAGCCATTAAATTCAAGGCTAAGAATCCCCAACATTGCGTTAAACAAATCCACAACACATATAAAAAGTTCCATAAAACACATAAAAAAATAAAAATAAAAAGCTTAAACAATTACCCCTTTTTGTTGTTCTTATATGAAAGTTCCATAAAACACATAAAAAAATAAAAATAAAAAGCTTAAACAATCACCCCTTTTTGTTGTTCTTATATGAAGTTGAAGTTAAAAAAATAACCTAAAAATGGTGCTTCTTGATAGAATGCTACTTGAACCCTTTTATTTTCTAGAGGATTGAAGTGGTTTATAAAAAGGCTGTACAACTCAATTAATATCATCTCTTGCATAGCCATTACTTACTTTTTCTCCTAGAAAATTGTTTTTAAAGATACAACTGAATCTTGAAATAATGTTTCACAAAAATGGCAAAGAGTGTTACAGTGATTTTTGAGAATCATAGTACACTATTTCTACTTCTTACCTACCTTTGTACTCTCATAGATTACATTTATTCGGTTTGTGTGTGTTTTGGGAAAGTGAGAAAGCCCAGCGAAAGGATACAACTCACATACGAGTTTATCTTTATTTTTATGTTTGGTTAACCTTGGATGTAGATTGGTTTTATGTTTAATGTGTTTATTTTGACTTTTTGTTGATTTGATGTTTGAGGTGTGTTTGAGGTGACTTTTTGTAACACTCTTTTCCATTTTTGTGAAACAGTACTTCATGATTCAGTGGTATCTTTTGAAAATAATTTTCTAGGAGAAAAAGTAAGTAATGGCTATGCAGGAGATGATGTTAGTTGAGTTGTACAACCCTTTTATAAACCACTTTAATTCTCTAGAAAAGAAAAGGGTTCGAGTAGCATTCTATCAAGAAGAACCATTTTCAGGTAATTTTTTAAGTTCAACTTCATATAAGAACAACACAAAGTGGTGTTTGTTTAAGCTTTTTATTTTTATTTTTTTATGTGTTTTATGGAACTTCTTATATGTGTTGTGGATTTGTTTAACGTAGTGTTGGGGATTCTAAGCCTTGAATTTAATGGCAAGCGGTAGCAGCAACAACAGTATAAGCAAGAGCAAGAGATTTAAATCGATTGATGTCAAGTAAGCTTAGGTTCACTAGAATGTGTATAACATCCATCTATTTTATCGTTGTTGCCTGAATTATTATATATACTCTTGTATGCTATTAGTTGTTGTGTTTCTTTCCATGTCGCTTCATTTGAATTTGCAAACATAGATGTTCATGATATTAATAGTTGCAATTTCACTCTATGTCATTAAAATGTCGTGTTTTGAAGAACTTGATATTTGTTTTTGAGCTTCGCTTACGAAAACTGGAGAGTAGTTCTTGCACATATACACTGCTCCCTTTGTTCCAGTTTATTCATAAATTAGAAACATTAGTTGTGTCCTTGTATGAAAATGGTTTCATCAAAAATTAAAATGAGAAACCTAGAAAATGTTGATTTCTGCAGGGATCAAGACAAAGATGATGAAGATAAAATAGTGTACATAGAAAATCTACATTCTAAAAAATATCTTCAAAAGGTTTGGACATCACTCAAAATCATATTTAATTTTTGTAATTATTAATCTTTCTTTTTTGTTGATAAAGTGAATGTCATATCTAACATCCTTTTATTAGGCATGTAAATCATAAATGTCACTGAATATTCAAATGAATATAACTGTTGGCCGTTCGATGTTACGAGTTATGTATATACTATATAGTTTCATTTTGTGTTTAGCTATTCGAGATAAAAGGCCATGTGGAAAAGGTAGAGTTACCTGTTGATGAGAATGGGAACCATCTACGTTTCGATTTAATTCATGTGAGCTTTTCTCGTACATCTACTCAAACAGTATCTTAAATATTTTGCAAAAGGAAGTCAATTCTGTTCAACTTAGGCGTTTCATGTTTTTTTCAGTTTTATGACAGTCAACATGCCAAGGTTGCGTTGGATATGAACTTAAACTTAGATTTCCAGACTAAAACTATGAAGTTAAAATTTTGCATAATTCATCAAGTTACGTGTTAGCATTTCATTTTAGGTATCGCAAAATGATAATATTTTTTCATTTAAACTCTAAGCACGTAATAAATTATGTGTATGCTTTCATTATTAGGCGAATAGTTTGCTTGCTTAATATTTGATAGTAGAAGAGTAGTGTTAGTATAGTAGCTCTATATGTTTGGATTGTATGCTATGAAGTTTGAAAGCCGTCTCGTGGTTTCCGGTGGTCCTAGGCAGTAACAACAAAAAGGCCATATTACACTTGTAAACTAATGATAAATTGCATATAAACTTGAATTATATGACTCATGTATGTTTAATATTTGTTTCATTATTGATAGTACCTTGTCAACACCGGCTCTTTTTTTTATCTAAGAATAAACAATTTGTGTTATAAATAATTTTTATGTTTTAATTAAATAACTTGAATAATCGCATTTCTTGTAATACTCTAAAATAATTTAACTCATATTTAAAGAACTAGGGCATTTGTAGAGCATGTAATGTTGTCATTCGATACGAATACAAATTCTTCTCAAACTAAATAGGGAGGTGGATCTATTTATATTTTGTTTTCTTTTTTATTTTTATTCTTAGCAATGTTAGGTTGATAATTAATTTTTTTGACCTTGTTAATGCAATTTTCTGGCTTCGGTCACCATTGTTAGTTGAGGAGAATATCAGTTTAATGTTGAGTTTGGTCAAGTTGATATTTGCTCCAAGCCACCAAGTGTTTTCATTTATTCACTTGACATGTTCGTTTCCATTTAAGATCAAATTAGTTAATTTCACTCAATTGAGTAATTCACATGTTGATGAGTAGCTTATAAGCCCAACTGGACTCATTTGTTATTTTGCCACCTTCTATGTAAAACTTCAAGTTTTAACTCACATAATTGTTGATGTTTAGTTATATTTTTTGGTGTGTTTTTGTGTTTGCAGCTGGTAGAAGTATTTTGGTGGGGACAATGTGACATTGAGAAGTGAGCTATTTATGTTTTGTTAAATAGGGAAGTGGATCTATTTATATTTTGTTATCGACCGTTTAGATATGCGTGTTATATTTAAATTGTGTGTTTGTTTAAATGCGTATATTTATTTGTAGACCTATTTCAACTTCGCGCCTTGGTTAAATGATGAGACTAAAATTCGTGTTGGGAAGAATGAATATACGGTGGGGGAAAGGGTAGGACTCGGACTATACGGTGGGGGAAAGGGTAGGACTCGCACTGACACTACAGATGAGGTTACTATACCGAAAATATAAAAACCGGCTCAAGGCTGCTTACTTTGATACCCATGAGATGCCCGCGGCGGCAAGGGAACAGCCGCCGCCGAAAGACTGGCTTAACAGAACCCAAGGGCAATGAGAGATGTTGGTCGACTGGTGGTCCGATCCGAAACAGATGGCAAGAGCTGCCAAAAATGCAGATAATTGAGCTAAAAACAAGATACTAACTCACCAAGGGAGACAGTCGTTCGTTCAAGGAAGAAACAATTATGTAAGACTCATTATAATTTTTGTGATTTTTAAAAGTTTTTATATTGTTTATATTTACCTCGTTATTAATTTATTTTATATTGTATGTATAGAGGGTTAACAATAAGAGTCAAAATGAGGACCTTATTGAAACTTGGAATAAGGGGCATTCAACAAGAAATGGCACATTTAAGACCAAAGATAACGAGATGGCTTACGTATGTAATTTATCTCTTAACATGCGTCATTAATATTAAGTTACTTCTTATTTATTATTTTTTTTCTAACTTACTTGTTTTTAACATACTTTTTTTTGAACTTACACAAAATGCGATGAAGGCCCTTCAAGAGCAAGTCAAAGGCAGTGTCATCCCGTACATGAGCAACGAAGAAATATTGGCTTATATAGTTCCGAGTGACAATCGCCAGAATATGTCATGCAGGGGCAAGAGGTTACTTGGTGGTGGCTCAACTTATTACATGTCCACACATCGGCCTGTTGGTCAAGATTATATTACTAGGCAGCATATGACAGAGATGTTGAGCCGAGCGGAGCAAGAGAAAGAATTGATGAGGAAGCAAACTGAGGAGGCGCAAGAACGGGCTCGCGTGGCTGAGCAAGAGGATAGATTTGCTAAGGAACAGGCTAGCATGGCTTATTCTACAGTTGGGGCGTTCAGATCATATCTTGAGCAGTTTTTTAGCCATTACAACCGACAAGGTAATCAATTTCCTGTTCCCTTTCCCGTGCTCCCTCTCCTGGCCCTTTTCCCTTTCCCGGCCCTGTTGGTGTATGTTATGTGTGTGTTTGTTGAAGATAGCAGTAGTTATTGATATAGAGAAGATGGGGTAGTTGATATTGAATGCACGATGCATGGTTTATTTCCTTTGACGTGCACTCTACATTTAACATTTATTACGCATGTACTTTTTTCCTATACGTAAAAGCTTCAAACTCTATACATTTTATCTTTTAAAAAAGTGAAACACTACAAAATGGAGTTCATGCTCAGAGGTAAAGAAACTCCTATCTTGTATCATTTAAATTTAGCTTAATTGATAACCATGCTAGTATAGTTTTGGTGACCCATATTTGGCATATGTATCATTATTTTCACTAAAACATACGGATAAATATACAAAAGTTACTAGTCATGTGATACTTCTCCAACACCAATTAATTTTTAGCAAAAAAATGAACAATCATGAACATCATTATACGTACATATCAAATAAGAGTTCGAGTGTAACACATATAAAAGTTTAAACGCATCCTAAATAGTATGATTTGCAAAAACAAAGTAGTAATGTGAGATAAAATAGTAAGGAATCGAATTGTTTACCTTGTTATGTTTCAATAATAGAATGGTTTGTTGCTTGTATGTCGTAAATAGAAGTAGAAATATAGATGGGCTTGAGCATGTTTGGCGTGAGTTTCGCCCGGGTTTATGTTTTAAAGTATTCATTGAAGTGACAATACTTTTTGTGTTATTAAAGTTGCTTGAATTTAACATACTAATGGCTTGTGAGAGGAAGACAAAGAAAGAATAGTCTTGGTTGTGTGTGTTTATGTTGTTCGGTTAAGAAATTGAATGACTTGAACGAGTATTTGAAGATATTTATTGAGGATTTGAGGGGGTGGATGTTGGCATTAAAGATGGGTAGATGTTATTTAATCACTTGGTCTTAATACTTGTAGGTGAAAATGCTTCGACTCAATGAGACCGTTGCAATGTTAGACTTATTGTTTTGAACATATTAGACGGATGTTTGTGCAAAATGACAGTATATAGCGACAAATAATTATATTTGCGAATTTCTGGTTACGGTATAACCCTTGATCCAACCGCTTGTTTGTTTGTTTTTGCTTATTTTTTAAAAATTGATGCAACCGGTTGCAACCGTGTGACCCTAGATGAATATACGCGCAAACAATATTTTGTAAGCCAATTGATAAAGGGATATATGATATTAATATTATGGTGTAAGACTTAAACTAGGTATCATATTATGTTTGTAAAATTTAATTTTTTGTCGCTAAAAAGGTTGTCAACCATGTGTTTGTAAGTTTAATTCATTGTCAAAGTTGCCATTATTAATAACGAGTAAATTAGGAAGGATATAACAAGAAATCAGCTTTACTTATTTTTAAGAGATTTTAAGTTTTCAAAAATATGCAAATTTATTTTGAACATATTAGACGAATACTCGCGCAAAACGACGTTATATAGCGGCAGATAATTATAGTTGCAAACTTGTGATTACGGTATAACCTTTGATCCAATTGTTTGTTTGTTTGTTTTTGCTTATATTTTAAAAATTGATGCAACCGGTTGCAACTGTGTGACCTTAGACGAATACCCGCGCAAACAATATTTTGTAAGCCAATTGATAAAGAGATATATGATGTTAATATTATGGTGTAAGACTTAATTTAGTTGTCATATTATGTTTGTAAAATTTATTTCTTTATCGCTAAAAAGGTTGTCAACCATGTGTTTGTAAGTTTAAATTCATTGTCAATATTGTTATTATTAATAAAGAGTAAATTAAGAGGGATATAACAAGAAATCAGCTATACTTATTTTTAAGAGATTTTAAGTTTTAAAAAATATGCAAATTTGTTTTATAAGTAGTAGAGATGGGCTCGTATCTAAGACGTCTATTTGCATTTACTAAGTACAAGTTTACAATTTCATAAATTCTAGATTTTGGTTATGCTCGAAAAACCTAGCACTAGTTCACACCTTCACGACAACAAAAATGGCAAGTTTACATACTTTTTGGTACATGTTTCAAATAAGAGCTAAAATGTGACATATGTAAATTTTTAAACACATCCGAGCTAGTTGATTTGCTGAAAGATAAAATAAAGTGCTTCGTATGATTGATATAACTTTATACGCGTAATAAACATAAATTCGTGGTAGAACAATGTAAGAAGGGTGTATTCAACGATGATTGCTATGCTAACTTTGGGAGAAAAACGTAAAACAGTCGATAAGGCTACGAGCAGTGGGAGGTTACCTTGATCGGTTGAACTTGAGTTTCCTCCGGTTGCACCCACTGTGGGAGGTGGGTTAAGATCGGTTGAGGAGCAATGGGAAGGCGAGCTAATTCGGGCCGGCAACCGAATTTGTAAAACACATATACTTCTAAAAATTATATCTTTTGGCATTAAAAAAAAAAAAAAAAAAAAAAAAAAAAAAAAAAAAAAAACTTGGTCATCACTGTGACAACCAGATCATCGTCCGGTTGTCGGAGAGAGAAAACTGATGTGGACGGTAGCGACCTTGCATAGCCTAAGAAGAAGGCAAGGTATACACATAGTGTGGCAATAAAAAAATAACTTTTAACAACCCATTTTTTTCTGGTACCTAAACAAAATATATAATGATGGTACCGTTTTAACTAGGGCCAATTGAACAAAAATGTATCTAACTTGTTTTCTTTTATAGTTCTGTGTAGCCAATTATTTTTTCTCTAAATCTATATAGCATACTTTTGAATACGGTCTTTTTAGTGTATCATATATCAGTTTCATATCTTATTTAAGTGATCTACTCGTCTTCTTTTTTAACTTGAGTGTATAAATTAAGAGTAAAATCGTCAAAAAATACACAAAACTGATTACACGATACATCAAAAAGATCAGATTAGAAAGTATGCTACATAGATGTAGAAAAAAATAATTAGCAACACATAACTACAAAAAGTGACAAGTTATATACATTTCCGCGCAATTAACCCTTTTAACCACGGTATTTCATTATTGAACATCTTGACGTAAATAAACACGAAGCATGGACAAAAAATTAATGAACTTTGCGAACTTCTTTTTAGTATTGTTTTTATTCTATCAAACAATAAACATTTTCAACGGCTAGTGTCAACAAGGCTTGTGTCTATCATCATAAAACGATAGGTCTTAAGTTTAATTTTTCTATGTGCAACAATTCCAAAGTAGCTACGCCACACTTCTGGATAGAGAAGGCTTTGCTGGGTTTGAATTTGTATTATGGTAGGTTCAAACATTGTAAATTAGTCCAGTCAAAAATCTGAAAAATATCATTAGAAAAAATAACGTTTTAATGGTATTGTGGTGAGGGTTTGCTTATTTTAAATAAAAAGAAACATCTATTTTATGGATATACTACTAAATGTTACAATTTTCTACCAAATGTCATTTACTTCTTCACCTGCCAATTGATTTGCAACTACCAAATTACACATTGAATGTTTGATGTGCACTCAAGCGACTCAACATTAATGTCCTCGTTGCATCATCTTTGCCATCTCTCTGCTGCACTGCATCTTTGACGTGCATATATTACTCAACATTTAAGATGTGTGTTGATATTGAATGACTTAATTAAGAAATCTCTAACATCTTTAAAAGTAAACTATTGTACTCTACTAAGCTATCATAGCACGCACAATATTGACTACACACAAACACTTTGTGCTATGTAATGTAACTGTTAAAGATAAGCATTATCAAAGATATTCTGAAAGTAAAAGGGCTATTGTTGTCAAGTTTGAAAGATAGAGGTCCAAAAGAAAGTCTTCTTATTCTAAAGACTATAAAAGCTGGAAGACTTGTGTTGACTCTCATAACTCAAAATATCATCTGTGTGAACTCGTTTTCTTCTCTCTATCTGTTCCTGAGAAGAAGAAACCCTAGTTTGTGTATTGTTTCATCTTAAAACTTTCTTTGTATTGTAAAACTGATTTCATATCATTAATAATAAGAGTGAGCCAAGGGGTGGTTGGCTGGGTTCACTGTTAAAATCGTGTTGTTTGGTTGAAATTACTTTGGGATTATAGATTTCTACATGGCATCAGAGACAGGTTCTCTATACCAAAGTGATTTTAAAAAGATTATAAAGTTTTTGATAAACTAGGGTTTCTTCAAAATTTGGGGGTTTTGATCTATTTGTGTAGATCTTGTGATTCTGAGTTTTGATTTTGGTTTGTTGATATCAGATCTTTCAGATCTGAAGGTTAATTGTTGATTCTCAAAAATTAGGGTTTCTTGATTTTTGGGGATTTTTGATCCTGTTAGTTTTTTACTCTAATTGCTAATTGATTTTACGATCTAGTGAATTAATTAGTGATCGGAGTGTGTTAATTTGATTTTTTAATCAAATTAGTTGAAAATTAGGGTTTACTGTATCAAACCCTAATTCAGGTTGATCTATCTTGATTCTTTTTATAATCTGACTGGTTTTGATCTTTATTTCAAGATTCTTGAAACAAAAATCAAAAACCCTAAAATCATTTTTAGGGTTTGTTTGAGTCAGATTTGTGTTTAAGTTGGTTTTTATCTAATTTTTGTTGTTGTGTGTCTGTTTCAGGTGTATTTCCGCTGTGCTGTGTTGTTTTGGTTGGATCTTCTTGATCCTGTTCTTGGTTACTGTTATTGGAAGCTTGCGTGGTTGTAATACCTCTCACACCCTCTTTTAGGTTTTTTTTTTTTTAGGTTTTTTGGTTAGGATTGTGGAGGTTGAGTAGATCAAGGGTTTTGTTGTTGAAGTTGTTGAGATTGTTTGGTGGTTTATTGTGATTGAGGAGTTATAAGGTGTTGTTGTTTATTCTGTTGTTTGTTTGTTGCTTGTGCATCTATTTTCTTTAATTTCTGTTAGCTGGTCATTATGGTTGATGGTCCTGATGATAAGGGCAAGGGCCCTGAAGGGGGAAGTAGTGAACTAAAATTGGATATATATGACCCATTATACTTACACCCTCAAGACATTGGTGCTCAGTTGATTACTTTCAAACTTGAAGGTACTGAGAACTATAAGGTCTGGTCTGCTGCTGTGCAGTTAGCCTTGCATACTAGAAATAAACTTGGTTTTATTAATGGAAAGTGTGTTAGAGATCCCACTGATGCTCTATATCAGACACAGTGGGACAGGTGTAATTCAGTGGTTTTATCTTGGATTCTTGGTTGTATATCACAAGATCTTTATAAAGGTCAAGTGTTTTCTGTGAATGCCAAATCTGTGTGGGATGAGTTAAGTGAAACTTATAACAAAGAGGATGGATCTGTGATATATAATCTGCATCATAAAATACATACTTTAACACAATCTGGAATGAGTCTTTCAGAGTATTATCATGAGTTTAATGCATTATGGAGGCAGTTTGATTCCCTTGTTGATCTGCCTACATGCATTTGTGAAACAGCCCCCACTTTGAAAAAGCATTCAGATCTTTTAAGACTGATGCAATTTCTTATGGGTCTTGATGATAGTTTTAGCTTTGTTAGAAGTCTCATTCTCACTACTGATCCCTTACCAGATGTTAAATCTGCTTTTGCTACATTGTCTAGAGATGAGTCTCACAGAATTAATCATGTTGCTAATAAATCTGTTAAAAATGGAGCTGCAGCCTTTGCTGCTAAGCCATTTACTGGTAATAATCAAAATAATAGTTGGAATTCTAATAAGAACACTAATAATAACAACAAAAGGTTTGGCAGAGTGTCAAACTTTGTCTGCAAACATTGTAATATGACTGGTCATACTATTGATAGATGTTTTGAATTAGTTGGATATCCACCTGGTTTTGTTAAA
This sequence comes from Chrysanthemum seticuspe, assembly GCA_019973895.1. Taxonomy (NCBI): domain Eukaryota; kingdom Viridiplantae; phylum Streptophyta; class Magnoliopsida; order Asterales; family Asteraceae; genus Chrysanthemum; species Chrysanthemum seticuspe. The sequence continues at coordinate 332,145,742 of BPTQ01000009.1, forward strand.
AAAGGAAATGTTAATAATGTGGTTGATAATAAGACTGATACTAGTAAGAGTACTATTCATACTCTTACTAGAGATCAGTATAACAGATTGATGGCTTTACTTAGTGGTTCAGGTGATACTAGCAAGGCTCATGCTAGTGTTGCAGGTACTATTATTACATCCAATTGTGTGATTAGTTTCTTTAGCTGTATATTTTTTAATTTTAACTCTAATATAAGTACTTATAGTACTTATATTGGGTGGATTATTGACTCAGGAGCTAGTCAACATATCACTTTTACTGCTACTCATCTTTATGATATAATGGATGTTTCTCATCTAAATCTTACAGTTGCACATCCCAATGGGACTGTTGCACAAGTTAAATAAATTGGAAGTTTTAAGTTTGGAAATAATCTTGTTTTAAAAGATGTGTTGGTTGTTCCTGGGTATCATGTGTGTTTGTTGTCTGTTCATAAATTGTCTAAAGATAATCAGGTGGTTGTCAGTTTTAATGATAAAATTTGTAAAATTCAGGATTTAACTCAAAGGTTCCTGATGGGGACTGGTAGTCAAAGAGGTGGTCTTTATTTTCTAGATGAAGGTAAGAGGGTTAATAATAGTAATATTGAGAGTTGTATTATGTCAAATTGTATTTGGCATAATAGACTTGGACACCCCTCTGATCATGTGTTAACTGTGCTTAAGAATAAACTAAAAGACCTAAAGAGTACTAGTTCTGAACCTTGTGAGATATGTCATAAAGCTAAACAAACAAGAGAACCATTTCCTTTAAGTTATCTTTAACAGTAACAACGTAGCTCTTCTTCATAAGAATGTAGCTGTTTAATGTGTTTGATTTTTAGTATGGTTGATATAACCTACTTTTGGATTATCATGTCGTGTTTGATATATTGGACGTTAATATTAGGCTAACAGATAATAGAAACCTTAATTTTCTTATCACTGTTTCTTGCGTCAAGACTTTACATTCTGACTCCACGTACGTATTAAAACTAACATGAAATTAAAATCGATAAATCTAAATATTAAACTCACACTTTGGGGGATGGAGAATAATCGATTATGTGCTAAACCATTACATGGATAATGGATGCCCTGCGCCAAACTTGTTACCTTAATAAGTTTGTTTGCGTAGTTGTAGGAGAAGTATCAACCTTGTAAACATGATACGAGACTATGTTAATGATCAATAACTCTCACATTCGTATGAGATAAGTTGTTACATTCTCCATAGCTAATCCTTTCTCCTTTACACATTATTTGTAACTTTATAACATGACAATTAGTCCTACAATTCAGCTTACAGCCATTGTTGAAACCAAAAAAGGTTTTTGGTTTACAAAAAACGTAAACAAAAAAACAGTTCGACTATTTTAATCATGCACGTTTTTTGTTTTTGTTTTGTTTTTTTTGAATAAATGATAATGGTAGTTGTCTAATGACTTAACAAACACTGCGATTTTGGGGCAATTGTTCGTTATCCTCGTCACCAAATTCAATTCCGGCTCAACGCCACATCATCTCTGTCGGTGGTGGACATTAAAATATGCACACTTTAATAAAGTTTGAAATGACATGCACTTATAGTATTGATCGAACTGTAAAGTATATAAAGAAAATTTTTGCTATCACACAAATGGCGCTCTAACGATATGCACATGCATACCTTCTGTTTCATGTATGTCTGCGTGTGATCTTTATCCGTGTCATTCACAACTAACATTTAGCCCGGTCAACCATTTACCACATTTACAGTGTCGCCACAAAAAGCTAGTCACTATAGGATGTTTTTCTTGTAGTGTAGTAACATGCACGTACATACTATTTGAGCTCTCAAGAAGTCCGCTGCAGCTTGTGTGACATTGGCATCTTAAACAAATTATATATTGAAATGGAAGCAGATACTTTAAATATTTCTAAATCTCACATCAACTAAAATCGTGCAACAACTTTTCACGTTTTGTGTCGTAAAAAAGCTCTTTGGAAAGCACCTCAACATTTACTACTCAAAAAGCAGCTTATATATATGTAGAGCCATACACTGTACTGGTGCTTAAAAGATCAGCTATCATGTTTAAAAAAAAATGCAATAAGTTGCTTCAATAATCAAACTGAAACACGCTCTAAGTTATACAATATATGTTGGTGATTTTAGTGTCATCAATCATTTTGTGTAATGGTGATTATCCGAGACCAAAAGGATTTCAAGTTTAGTTATAATATGAGTTCGGAAGTGTGGAGTACACGCTTGTATAAACTATTAAGTTGATTTCAGGTACAATAATGGTAAAGGTTGTGAATATATATCAACGAGTAAAGACCTTGGATGTTTTCTATTGACAGAAATTATTCGTCACAATAGTGCTGCAATGGTTCACAAGATAATGGTTATTCGTGTTAGTAACAGAAACTGGTCGTCACTAATGGATATATGTCTTCAACGAGCTGCAGTTAGTGACAATTTAAACTGTCACAAGTTTGTTGCAGAAAATAAATGAAGAGTTGTAACCATTTATTATAAGGTTTGACTTTTCACCAAGAGAAACAACTTTTCCCTACAACTAACATTAGTGTTTATTATAAATAATCACAAGTTTGGTCTTCTATTATAATAAGATGAATAATCATATCAACACATACATCAAAATTCTTTATATTTTGCTCTCTTTCTTTTGCCTATAATTTGAGTGTTCATTCTTGTCTTATATTTATACAAATTTCTTGTAACCCAAGGCAATTGATAGGGTAGAAATATTGTATCAGGAAAGTGAACTTTTACACGATTCAAGAATTTATCCGGACAATCATTTGATTATCAAGACCATAATACCAACAACATACGAAAAAAAAATCATAGAGCATTGGCGTTCTGGTACTTCATGTGCAACACAAAACACAAATACTCCCTCTGTCCCATTTTTATTGTCCAGTTTGACTTTGAATAGTATTTCTTGTTCAACTTTGACCATTAATATATTTATTTGTGTTATATAATACTTGATGAAAATTATACCAACTGAAAATACATTTAAAACCCAATACATTCATATATTTTTCATCAAGTATTATATAACACAAACAAAAATAACTATGGTCAAAGTTGAAAAAGAAAGACTAAAAAAGTCAATAGTGGACAATAATTTTGGGACGGAGGGAGTAACATATTAAGGATTGCATATAAGAAAACAGTGTTTGGCAGGCCGTTGGAAAAAATGCGATTGTGCGCGTTCCTGTAAATAGTCATCTGTTTTGAATATACAGTACTCCCCCCGTTCCTAAATAAATGTCCAATTTGACTTTTCAGAGTCTGGTTCAACTTTGACCATAAATAATTCTTTTGTGTTATATAATACTTGATGAAAAACTATACCAATGAAAAATACATTTAAAACCCAATCCATTCATATATTTTTCATCAAGTATTATATAACACTCGCAAAAATAGATAAGGTCAAAGTTGATCCAGTTTGACTCCGAAAAGTCAATCTGGATACTTATTTAGGGACGGAGGTAGTACTACGTAATCTGTTTTGATGTTTTGAAAAAAAAATTAATTTTGTTTGAACCGCAAATATAGTAATCTGTTTTAAATATAAACCCCCCCACCCCTACCCCGCGCAACACAAAACGACAATAACATGTTAAGGATTGCGTATAAGAAAACAGTGATTGGCAAGCCGTTAGAAAAATGCGATTGTGCGCGTTCCCGTGATGAGGAAAAACAATTAATTTTGTTTGAACCGCATATATAGTAATCTGTTTTAAACATAAACCACCCCCCCCCCCCCTCCTTTTTTACATAATCTGATAATCACAACCCGATGCAAGTAACTCACTACTAAGAATCGAGTCTTTTAGCCACGACCACTACTACACAAAAGGCTATAAACACCCCCAAATAGAGACTGGTTATATAAAACCATATTCCTATGATAAAAACACTAGCGGGAATGGAAGGAACTAAGATTGGTTTTCTTGAAAAACCCAGTTTTCATAATACAAAATGCATAGAAACTGGGTTTGCGGGTAAAAACTGGTCTTTTTACACAATCAAAGACACTGGTGTGTAGCTAACAATATGTCTCTATGTACGTATTTATGTTATAGAGAGCGTTTTTGAAAAAATAACCGGTGTGAGTATTCTTTATTTTGAACTTTCGAAAATAATGTGCCAATAATTATTCCGGAAAAATAGTCGTTTACTTAATAAAAGCTAAAACACACAACAAATGCTTATAAAATAATAAATTAAAACCATCATAATTGCTCAAGAAAACCTAAAGATAGCATATTTTGTATAAGACCCGTTGTTTTGATGGTTTCGTAAGTTTTTACTTTTTCTATAACTTGTTAAGTTGTTAGACTTTAGATATGATTAAAAGTATAAGGTCTGTAATTGTATGATTACTTCAGAATTAGTAGAGGGAATGGGCTCATAATGTCGTCTTAATATATATGCCCATACTTGGTTATGTATTCCGTACACTACAAATTTTATGACAATTACCTACTAAAAGGTGAGTTATTTTGCAAAATCTTATTTTGGTAGAAACTAAGTTACAAATCTAGACCATGCATTTCATTTGATTAAAAAGACAAAATTTAAGATTAAAAAACCATAAAGGGACCAAAAGTGTAAATTATTGTATTTCTTGTATTTCTTATCTTTCTTATTTTCTTGTATTTCTTATTAATTCACGTATGCTAAAAACTTTTATTTTTATTTTTATTTTTATTAATGGAAAATAACTAACAATAAAATCATTTTTTTGTTTTCATACGTTTTCATCTGTTTTCATACGTTTTTGTCTATTTTCATACGTTTTCGTCTCATTTAAAACGTTTTCATACGTTTCTGTTAGCTTTCACACGTTTTTGTCCGTTTTCTTACGTTTTCGTATGTTTTCATACGTTTTCGTCCATTTGCATACGTTTTCGTCCATTTTCATACGTTTTAGTCCGTTTTTATACGTTTTTGGCCGTTTTTACGTTCTCGTCCGCTTTCATACGTTTTCACCCGTTTTCTTACGTTTTCGTTCGTTTTCATCAGTTTTCGTCCGTTTTCATCTGTTTTTATACGTTTTCATCCGTTTTTATACGTTTACGTCCGTTTTATCCGTTTTCGTATGTTTTCATACGTTCTCGTCCGTTTTCATACGTTTTCACCTGTTTTCATACGTTCTCGTCCGTTTTCATACGTTTTCCTCTATTTTCATACGTTTTTGTCCGTTTTTATATGTTTTCGTTCGTTTAATACGTTTTTGGCCGTTTCATACGTTTTTTTCCTTTTTGAAATGTTTTTGGCGTTTTCATATGTTTTCGTCCGTTTTCATACGTTTTCGGTCGTTTTCAAACATTTTTATACGTTTTTGTCCATTTTCATACGTTCTCGTACATTTACCTACTTTTTTGTCTGAAAACGTATAAAAACGGCCGAAAACGTATTAAAACAGACGAAAACATCTAAAAACGGAAAAAAATGTATAAAAACGTCCGAAAACAGACGAAAATGTATGCAATCAGACGAAAACGTATGAAAGTGGACGAAAACGTATAAAACAAGAAAATATTTTTATGTGAGATAGTTATTTGTCGTACTAAAAAAAAGAATTCGTGAATAAATAAGAAAGACAAGAAAATAGGTTGAACAAATAAAATCTTAGATTAATCCGCACCATTATATCGAAGTAAATGAATGGTCAAGATTAATCCCTCGATATGTAGCAAAATAAGGGTATGTAAATAAACTTTTCTCTACCCACTAAAACTTTTACCCAATGAACATAAAAAAAAGTCACAAATATATATTTTTTCGTCCGTTTTCATACGTTTTCGGTCGTTTTCAAACGTTTTTATACGTTTTTGTCCATTTTCATATGTTCTCGTACATTTACCTACTTTTTTGTCTGAAAACGTATAAAAACGGCCGAAAACGTAATAAAACAGACGAAAACATCTAAAAATGGAAAAAAAGTATAAAAACGTCCGAAAACAGACGAAAATGTATGAAATCAGACGAAAACGTATGAAAGTGGACGAAAACGTATTAAAAAAGAAAATATTTTTATTGTGAGATAGTTATTTGTCGTACTAAAAAAAAGAATACGCGAATAAATAAGAAAGACAAGAAAATAGGTTGAACAAATTAAATCTTAGATTAATAAGCACCATTATATCAAAGTAAATGAATGGTCAAGATTAATCCCTCGATATGTAGCAAAATAAGGGTATGTAAATAAACTTTTCTCTACCCACTAAAACTTTTACCCAATGAACATAAAAAAAAGTCACCAAATATATATTTAGGCTATTAATTATAGTAAAAATTAACACGATAAAAATAAATACAAAATAAAAAAGTTGCTCATTTGTCCCCCTCTCTTATCATATCGCTACTTTCATTTGTTCTAAAATCTCTCATAACCTAATCACCAAATGAACCAAAGGCCGACCCACTCACAGCCTAACCGCTCATAATTTTGTCTATCACTTTCACCATCGTCGATCATCGTAATCATCTCTGATCATTTTCACCGTCACCACTACACCGTTGTTATCGACCACCACAAGCGAAACCTAACACCGGCACTGTCGTCACCATCTCTGCCTCTATCTGATCGTCGATCGAAACCCAAACTCCGACACTGTCGTCACCGTAACTGTCATCAATTGTGGTCACATTTGATTATGTGTTTATAAGTATATCAATAGGTTTAAGACTTTAACTATATCAATACTTATATACAAAGCATTTATAATGTGGGTTTATCAAACTTAAGATAGGAGACCTTTAAATCAAACTCATCCCAACCATTGATTTCTAACATATATAAACCTGAAAAAACTTCTCAAAACACATAGTTCACACCTAAAAACACACTCAGACTCTCTCATTTCTATCCATCTTCCCTAGTCAAACCCACCACCACCATAGATAACGCCGTGAACCACCATTACTGGCACCGCCGCGGTATTGTCGTCGGGATCTGCCTTTATAACCACAACCAAATTTTTTGCCACCGCAATCACCACCACCTGAAACGCCATCGTTATTGCTACCACCACCATCCACGGTGTTCACATCAACGACAAAGCGATACCATTATCACAATCACAATCACATTGTTACGATTCGTCAACGGCAAACACATGTCTGCTGCGGGATCTACACCCGTACTGTGAAATTAATTTACAATTGGTAAATAGGCATTCATTTTAATTGACTATTTTTTTTACATAATATCAAATTAGTTGATGGCAAATTGGTAATTCTTAGATTTAGTTTGACTATATGGAAGCATTTAAATGGTGATTATTTGTTGTGGCAGTGTCTTCTTATTAACTATAGTGATAATGTTTGTGTTAATATGGACCTTTGTAATTGGTTTATGCTTTGTTTTGTAATGTCATGAGGAGATTGATTATTTGATATTGAACGATAAGAAATGGGTACTCGAAAGTAATGATATGTGCAACAGTAGATAAGGTTCAGATTTATCTTTTCGATCTTTATTTGTGTTTTGCGATGGGAAAACCAATCTTGCTACCCGAAATTTGACGCATATAAGAATGATAAATGGGTTCCGCCATTAAGGCAATGTGTCCGACTTTCATATTACTGGCAATTATATTGTTGTTAAAGGTGGCATAGTTCTTTATTCTTCTAAGAAATTTATGGATACATATTGTAATCAGATTCAAATAATCTGTATGCAAAATTAATAATCTTTTTGTTACCGCATCAGTATACTTTTGTTCTCTGATAGGCGTTTTGCTAACCGTGTAATTGGATTTATAGGATATAGAAGGTATCTCGCCAGACCAACAAATATTGATATTTACAGGGAAGCAATTAGAGGATGGTCGGACACTTGCTGATTACAGCATCCAAAAGGTTAATGTCGGATCTAGGATAATTTTTTGTATACTTAAGGTTTTAGGCCTCGGAGTGATGAGCCTCCATTAGAGAACAAAGAGTTGAACGCCATCATTCGTGCATGGTTTACATTGTGGCGCGATTAATCCCAGATAATAATGTTCAATTATGTTGAATTCTAATGTTTTTCTTTATAGTTTGTTGAATTATAGTGTTTTAATTTGGATTTTGTCTAGGATTTATGTTTAATTGAATTGATGTATTATCTTAATTTACTGTGTTGATTTCGACATTTATAGCGTATTTTAATCACTTTACATATATTTGTTACATTTATTTTATTAAGAAAAATCATTTCTAAAATTTTCCAATTTCTAAGAATTTTAAAAATTTAGAAATGATTTTTTTTAATAAAATAGATTTACCAAAAAGACAGGTTTTGAGATAAAAACATATCTTTTTACTCTTTATAAAGATAAGTTGGATGCTTTTATAAAGACAGGTTGTGGGAGAACCGGTGTCAAGTTCCAATAAAAATATGTTTATTTACTTTGTAATGGAGACCGATTTTAAGGAGAAAACCGGTGTCGATGCTTCTAATAGAGACAGGTTGCTAAACCGGTTTCTATATGTTTTGATCATGGAGATACCCCTCCTTCAGAGAGTGGTTGCAAAACCACTCTTCATGGGCTATTTTGACCGGTTTCTGTGAGATTTTTTGTAGTAGTGGACATGGGTAAAAGTCCACGACTCCTCCTGACCACTTATACCCGATGTTTGTTAGGTGAAACTACTAAAGACCATTTAGTAGTGGCTCAAACCTATGAATGCAACTCTGTTACAAAGCTGCTCACTTACTCTAACAAGACAAACTTAAATTGCACAACCACCACTTCCCTATTTGTACATAAACTTCAATGACTTCTTTTTCTTTTTCTGATGAGAAGCTAACCTTCTTTGTAGAAGTCTCCAAACCAAAGTGCAACTGAGATAACTAGCTAACTACCTTAAAATACAATCACAATGCAACTAGATGAACTAAACCAGAAATGCATATATTTGAATAAAATCTATCATTGTATATGTGTGAAATGACTTTATAAGGGATAATGCTTTAGAAATGTATGTAACGTTAACACTCAAGTCTTTCATTAACTATTTTTTATCTACTGAAAGTGTATATACTTTTAACTTATTTGTGTGCATCGTCATGAGTAAATTTGATACATTTTCAAATAATTATTCATTAAAGTGTATCTAACAACATTACACACAAGGATACACACACTATGATAACCGACATATTTAGACTTTTTTCGTTTCGGAAACGGTACTTTCAAATGAAAAAGTCACAATTCATCTCCTCATTTTAGGAATATTGGAAATATCTTAACCTTACCATTTCCGTGTTATTTATATTTTAGGTCTTTTTATTTATCTCCAAGCTACTAACAAGAGAGATATATCTTACTGTTAGCTTTAAAACTAAGCTATGTTAGCATAATCGGATCGACCTATTACATATTCTAACACACCTCACTTCGTGCTTCATAACAATCTGTTATTCCTAAAAGTTGGTTTATAAAAGTGGTCATGGTTGTGGATTCAATGAAACTGTAAATTGATGAAAAATGTCACGTTAAGTAACAAGGGTTTAAAAGGGAAGTTACATTAGAAATTTAGAATGCAAACAATATGGACAATATTGTCTGTTAGCCTTACAGGATGTCATGGTAGTTTTGAAGATCTTGTGTGATAATGCCTTGGGGACACAATTTCTCTGACTCTTTATTTTAAACCATTTTAAAAGGAGTATGCCTCAACCTCCATTTGATTCGTGCTTCCTCGTCCGCTGGTAATAGCATTTGAAATAATAAATGTTTACAAGTCATCATAAGTGTTTAACTGCGAAACAATACAACTACCAACAACTCGATGGTGTCTTGTAGTCTTGAAGATCTGGTGTGATATAGCCTTAGGGACACGGTTGCCGTTATGGCACATTTTAAATCTCTCAAAGGGAGCACACTTGATCCTGCATTCTATTCGCTCTTCCTCATCGGCCGGTTCATTTTTCTCTTTTATCGGAAGGTCTATATAAATGTCACTGACCCACTGTTTTATAAAAAAAAAAAATTTATATTTCCGGTAAAAAGTGAATGTACCAAATTATATATGAGACTAAGCAAACAAATTACAAAGCAACATGCTAATACTCCTATATCTATACCGCCTAACAACATCTCGCCAAACAAACCATACCAAAATTCTTTCAAAAGCCTATTTCAAATGTGAACACGCACGTAGATACCTATATTTAGTCAGATTACTTATTACTTCTAGTATTGTTTTGTTGTCTAAAATGAACTCTGCAATAATAAAATAGTCACACTACTGCACAAGAGAAAACAATGTTAATATAAAATTGCATTTTTGGTCCCTAAGGTATGGCCAAAGTGCAGGTTTCGTCCCTAACGTTTAGAAAGTGCAGCGATAGTCCCCATTTTGAATGTTTTGTTGCATGTTTGGTCCCTAAATTGCAGATTTAGTCCCTAAAACTTTGAAGTTTCCGTTGCATGTTTGGTCCCTAAATTGCAGCTAAACCTTCAAAGTAGGGACTATCGCTGCACTTTCGAAATGTTAAGGACGAAACCTGCAATTTGGCCATACCTTAGAGACCAAAAATGCAATTTACTCTAAATTCAATCAAAAAGAAAAATATAGTATACAAGAAAAAAGGTTATAGAAAAACCAACCGCATCACAAATATAGCTTGTGTGAGAAGAGGATCAACATCTTGTCATCTTGGTATACACCACAAATGTTATAAAGCCACACATTAGAGGATGCGAGGAATAAAAATTGGTTAAATTTAACTAAATAATTCATACATACCGAGAAATCTTTGAAACATATTGATTATAAGTTAGCCCACCTTTCGGGTCAAGGTCATTTTCGTAGAGATGTCAAAACTTCAATAACAAAACAGATTTTATTAAATTTATGACTATCAAAATTAATAATAGATATAACAGATATTTGCTTGTGATTAGAGTTATTGTTATTTATCCTTGCCACACCTGCTCTACGAACTTCTTTGTGGCATTTTTGATCTCCATGCAACTGGTTAGAAATTGATCTCACTACGCAATTTCCGTCGCCAATGACGAATTTGAGAATTTGCTTATACCTAGCCAACCTAGAGAAAAATAAAGGCGTCAAATTTTGTACACAAAATAATAAGTATCTAATAAGTTTTGTATCTACCTTTGAGGTAAAATCTCCTCTTCATCAATGGGTTCAAATGTTGGTTTTTGAACCCATTGAAGAGGAGATCTTACGGCAAAGGTATATATAAAACTTATTTAATACTTTTTATTCTGTGTACAAACTTTGACACCTTTATTTTTATCTAGGTTGGTCCGGTACAAGAAAATTCGCAAATTCTTCATTAGCTATGGAAATTGTGTGGCGAGATCAATTTCTGACTAGTTGCATGGAGATCAAGAACGCCACCAAGAAGTGCGCAAAGCAAATGTGGCAAGGGTACATAGCAATAACTCTAATAACAAGCAAATGTCTGTTATTTCTATTATTAATTTTGATAGTCATAAATTTGATAAAATTTGTTTTGTTGTTGCAATTCGGACATCTCTACGAAAATAATGACTTTGACCCGGAAGGTGGGCTAACTTAAAATCAATATGTTGCAAAGTTTCTCGCTATGTACGAATTATTTAGTTAAATTTAACAAACTTTTATTCCTCGCATCCTCTAATGTGTAGCTTTATAACATTTTCGCATCCTCTAATGTGTGGCTTTATAACATTTGCAGTGTAGACATTGGAGCAAACAAAGCTTCACTTGCCTGTAAACAATGGTTCTGAGTAAGCAAACAGAATTGGCTTTTATAATAATATGCACAAGTGAAAGCTTCAAGTGGCAAATCCCCAAACACTATCTATGGTTAGAATAATGTATTTATTTTTCTGCGTAGTGGGATATAACAATAATCCTAAAACAAAAGTATTTTTAATATTTTACTATTAACTAAAATTATGCGAATACTTACATTATCAGAGTTTGAATACCTAAGAAAATAGCTAAAATATTTATTAAAAACAGCTAAACTTACACATAGAGACACAAAAAATTCTAAATTTATAATTATAAGACAACTAAAAATCTAGATAATAGCTAAATAAATATATTGAGAAAAAGAAATTGCTTGCAACACTTATTTCAGCAAAAGTGAACAATCATGAACTTCGTAATACACATATTTCAAATAAGAGTTCGAATGTAACATATATAAAAGTTTAAACGCATCCTAGCTTGTTTAATTTGCAAAAAACAAAGCACTAATGTGAGATAAAATAATAAGGAATCAGATTGTTTACCTTGTTATAATTCCGAGAACATCTATTTCAACAATGATTGAAAGGTTCGTTGCTTGTGCATCGTAAAGTAAAAGCGCAAGTATAAATGGGTTTGAGCATGTTTGGTGTGAGTTTCGCCCCGGCTTATGTTTGAAAATATTCTTTGGGGAGGCACCACTTAGTGTGTGATCAACACTTGATGCTAACATATTACTGGTGGTGGTTCTACTATGGTTTGGTGTGTGTGTGACTAATCTTTGGAGGAGGATGGTGTATGTTTTATGTGTGTGTTTGTTGAAGATAGTAGTACACTAGTACTTATTTATATAGAAGATGGGAGTAGTTGGTAATGAATGCATGAAGTTGAATTTGCTTTGACGTGCATGACTCTTATCATGACTCATATTTAAGCTATCGTATACTCTTTGTATTAAACGTGTACTCATATACTAAGCTATCAAAGCAGGGACATATATAAGTTGACTACACAGAACCACTTCATCCTTCTTGATAAATGATGACCATGCATGCCTACATTAATATGCATGCCTAATAATGTATAGTACTTATTTGGCCATCGTTAGCTACAATTTTAATAGGGCAAATGATTAAAAAAAGTATCATTTTGCCACTATTTGTTTTTGTAGGTAACGAACAAGTTTTTTTGATTTTATGGGTACTTTTTTTTCAAATTCATCCTTTCTAGGGTACTTTGCGAAAATTTTGGACATTTTTGCCCCTCTTAGCTAATACAATTTTTTTTTCCCGAAGGGCAAAAATGTCACATAGTACCCTAAAAAGGATGAATTTGAAAGAAAAGTACCCACAAAATAAAAAAAAATTGTTCGCTATCCACAAAAACAAATGATATCAAGTATGATACTTTTTTCAATCATTTGCCCATTTTAATATACTAATATTAGTTTGTAAAAGCTTCAATCTTTATACATTTTCTCTTTTAAAACAGTGAAACATTACAAATATAAGATCTGTTAATTACATGATTACAAAACCTTTTTATTACGAGTAGAGTAAATTGCAAAAATCGTCCTTAAAGTTTGGCCAAATTGCAAGTTTCGTCCCAAACGTTTAGAAAGTGCAAGGATCGTCCCTGTGGGAAACTTTTGGGGCAAAAATCGTCCCTGGCCAACAACAAATGACTAAAATGCCCTTTCTAAACGTTTGGGACGAAACTCGCAATCTGGCCAAACTTTAGGGATGATTTTTGCAATTTACTCTCTTTTATATTATTTTCAATTTTCTTACATAAATGATCCCTGTGTTGTACAAAGTTTTACAATGTTAGTCCCGCTTTTTAAATTTTTAACCATCGCCACCCACCGCGACCCACTACCATCGCCACCTGCCACCACCACCATCTCCACCCCACCACCGTCACCCACTACCACCACCCCCATCCACCACCACTCATAGCCACCACGGTCACCCACTACCACAACCCCATCCACCACTACTCACAACCACCACCGCCACCCACCGCCACTGACCACCACCACCATCGCTACCCCACCACCGCCACCCACCACGACGTACTACCACCGCCACCTGCCACCACCACCATCTCCACCCCACCACCGTCACCTACTACCACTGCCACCCGCCACCACTACCATCTCCACCCCACCACCGCCACCCACTAACACAACCTCATCCACCACCATGCACAACCGCCACCGCCACTCACCATTGCATTGGTGGGTGGTGGTGGCGGTGGGTGGCGATGGTGGTGTGGTTAGTGGCGGTGGGTGCCGGTGGTGGGGTGGCAATGGTGGTGGATGGGGTGGTGGTACTGGGTAGCAGTGGTGGGGTGGCGATGGTGGTGGTGGTCAGTGGCGGTGGGTGGCGGTGGTGGTTGTGAGTGGTGGTGGATGAGGTTGTGGTAGTGGGTGACGGTGGTAGCTATGAGTGGTGGTGGATGGGGGTGGTGGTAGTGGGTGACGGTGGTGGGGTGGAGATGGTGGTGGTGGTGGCGGGTGGTGGCGGTAGTGGGTCGCGGTGGGTGGCGATGGTTAAAAAAAAATGGGGACTAACATTGTAAAACTTTGTACAACATAGGGATCATTTATGTAAGAAAACTGAAAATAATATAGAAAAGAGTAAATTGCAAAAATCGTCCTTAAAGTTTGGCCAAATTGCGAGTTTCGTCCCAAACTTTTAGAAAGGGCATTTTAGTAATTTGTTGTTGGCCAGGGACGATTTTTGCCCCAAACGTTTCCCACAGGGACCATCCTTGCACTTTCTAAACGTTTGGGACGAAACTTGCAATTTGGCCAAACTTTAAGGACGATTTTTGCAATTTACTCTTACGAGTAACTTTGAGTGATCTTTTAAACTAAAGGCTATATACAACACATGAGCATGACGACGTACGCAAGAATAGAACCGAACCGAAAAGAGTAGTTAATGTAGATAGGCCACTCAGGCGAGACAGTAAGATTAGGAAAAGTATAAAGCTTGGTATATTACTACTCCGTATCAAACTACCTATCATTTACGTTCCCATCATACAAATCAAACACAAAAACATTTCGGAATCAAACTACAAAATAGGTATCCACACCTTGCCTATCACTTGATAATGTTCTTTCTTACAATGACACAACAGATTTAAAAGGGCAAATAACATATTAAAGCATCATACTTGTCACAAATGTTAGTTCGACGTAGCGAATAAAAAAAATACCCCCTTTGCCCACCTTTCTCGTCTAACTTGGCTTAAATCACACATTGACCACCTACAACTCCCGGTTGTGTCCACCTAAGCAGTATCTTGTCCACATCAGTTTTCCACCTCAACATATATCTTTTTTTTTTCACCACAAACTTTACCCTCTTTCACTTTACCAAATTCATTCCCAACATAAACCCTAATATTCATGTTTTGCAATTCACTCTAAATTGAAAACTGATTCTCTATTGCATCACGTTAAAAATCAATTTTTTACTTAAATGGCCTCGTCTTCTGCATCTTCGCGTTACAATCGAAGGAAATATACGAAAGAATAAATTGCACATTTGACTCATTGTAAATGTATGTACCCAATCTATGAACAGGTGTCTTGGACGCCTGAGAATCCTAGTCGAAGATTCAAATCCTGTCCAACGCGTGTAAGTAGTAGACTCATAAACCTTTATGTTACTTGTTTTATGTTTTTTTTGTTTCTGTTAATCATTATTGTTTAATGTGTTTGTAAAGAATAAAGATACAAAATGTGAGGTGTATGGATTCCTTGATGATGAGTTACCATCACAGTACTACAAAGACATAATGTATAGGCTCCATAAGGACAACCAGGTTTTGGAGTGCAACCTTGAAAGCTTAAATCATCCACAAAATAGTGACCATGTTGTTGAAAAGAATCAGAATGATGCTCTACCCGTGGAACTCATTTACAAAGAATTGAATGACCTGAAGATGAAGGGGAAAATGTACGACATGTTCTTGGGTGGTTGCATATGCTTCATGGTGCTGGTTTTGTTTTTCATTGTGGTTATGATGGTTGTTTTTGTAAGACACTAGATACAAACTAGTGGTTCTTGTTATATAGTAAATTATGTACGTTAGTGTATTTGTATGATGGACCAATTTAAGAAATGTTGCTTGTTTTCTATGATCAATGGAATGTTTTTGAAGCAAATGTCCAAACTGTGTTGTTGTATACTAGTATATGATTCATGTTTATAGGATTGATGCTCACAAGTATATGATTCATGTGTTTAGTATATGATTCATTTGTATACTGATATAGGCACATTCAAAATGATATTTGCAGCACAAACACTACATGAATTTGGCATCATAAGCACATTCAAAATGATATTAGCAGCACAAAAACCCACACTTTTTAAGGTAAAGTGTATGTGCAACATAAG
Source organism: Chrysanthemum seticuspe (assembly GCA_019973895.1). Lineage (NCBI taxonomy): Eukaryota > Viridiplantae > Streptophyta > Magnoliopsida > Asterales > Asteraceae > Chrysanthemum > Chrysanthemum seticuspe. The sequence goes on from BPTQ01000009.1 coordinate 332,161,894, forward strand.
GTTTAAAAGCCTTATATTAACTGAGACATATACAGATCTTCATTGCGCAGGTCAACATGTACCAACATCCAACCTATCAATTCAGCAATTTCCTTTTGAACCAAGACATATCACATCTACACCACAAACCAATTCATATCATACCAGTTATAAGATACCATACACATACACCAAATGTGTTCTTTCATAACATATTGTTTGTGCTTCAACACCATAGACTGTTACAACCAGAACACAGGCATACATTGTTTGTTAAAAAGCCCTTCTAGATACAAAATAGGGCTATGTAGTGGCATCAAAAGCAGCACTACATCAACTATGTTACACATCCAAATAGTGGCAATAATTGTTGCACTATAACAGTTTCAGTTACTAAGTGAACTTGGCCATTCCATGAACAAAATAGGGCATGCCAATTTTACATACAATTAAGAGTTGGGGCTTTTTAAGGATCTAGTCTAGGACTATTTCATTGTCCACACTAGAACCAGGCCCTTTTGCTGGTGCAAATAGCTTCTTACTGATAATTCTTTGACTAGGCAACCTTGGTGGTAGCATTTGAGCTACACTTTTTTCTCTAGTTTGTTGCAATGGTTGGCCATCGGCAGACATTGTTTTTCTTCCAAGAAATGTTTTTGTTGCACCCACAACTGCTTTTGTCTTCTTTCCACTAGACATTGAGGCTGCACCTGTTCCACCTCTTGCTCCTCTTCCACCCCTTGCTCCACCCCTTGCTCCTCCCGTCATTCTTCGGATTTCAACAATCTCATATTCTGCAACTTTCGTTGACCTTGTAACAACCTTACTTGCCAATTTGACTGATCCACCCACTTGAGATTCTTGAGTAGCTATCATTAATAGATTACAAAAAAATTGTATATCAATATAATCTGTTACATCACATTAAGTTAAGGCTTTACAAATTTATGTTTAGTCAGAAGTACCTGCTATGTTTGGATCAATACTAGCTTTCCCAGTTCTGCCAGGCATACCAGAATTCATACGTTGTTGACCCTCAATAGTATCTGAACTAGCATCATCCATAGCCAACCATGTTCCCATCCTTACGACCCTCTGAGCTGGAATAAGTCTACCACTTTTGGTTCTACCTCCTCTCATTTTTAAGTGACCCCTATTGGAACTGTCACCCCTTTTGTTCTTTTGTTTTCCCAAGTAAAACAGTCTACCATCACCTAACACACCTCTCATATGTGTAGCTCCCATTTCAAACTCATTGATATCATTGTTAACAAACCTAGGAATGTCATGGTCATCTACCAACTGAGTTTCAGTGTTCTGTTTCTTGAATGGTCTTCCTGCTTTGCCTTTTTCCTTAGACGGAGCGGGTTTGGGCTGGTTTGAGCATCCTTTCCTGTTATGCCCAGTTTCACCACAGTTTTGACAAGTCATAACAATCCCATCCTTACTGATCTTTGTTGTCGATTTCTTTTCATGGGATGCCCTAACCCTATTCGGCTTAGGTCTACTAGGCATTAACTTAGGAATTGGTCCTAAAATCCTAGATAGATGACTAACGTCTGGCCAAAAATCAATGCCATCTACATGTTTCATATACTGGCCATATGTTAGTAAGTACCTATCCTTCCTAAAACAATCCGACACATATTCCTCAACCTTCCTATTCAGCTTAAAAATACAGGCTATTGCATGGCAACAAGGCAAACCTGATATTTGCCACATTCTGCACGAGCATGTTCGGTTTGGCTCATCTACCTTGAAAGCATCATATCCTTTCCTAACTTCAAACATGTTACCCCCACATAAGACCACATGCCAAAACCTGTTAATTTCAAGTGAGTTCATAAACATTGCAATTAACATGATTCACAACAAAAATATATATTGATGTAATTTACCTTTGCTGATCCTTTGATTGTTCCAAGATGTTCTGAATATTTGGGCATATATCACCTTTTCACTTTTCCATAAGGAGCCTCATGGTATGCATCCTCTCGATAACAAGAACTCGCATTGACTCCAGCATTGTAATTATCGGTTTGTGCCTTAGACTTACCAACACAGCATTAAAGCATTCGCTAAAGCCATTTTCTACAGCTTCACAGCAGACTCCTTCCTTGAAGAACGCCCTTGACCAAATCTTAGGATCTTTCTTGATCAAGAAGTCATGTGCTCTTGGATTAGCCCTTTTGATTTTCTCCATAACTTTGTTATGTAAAGGCGGATAAGATGCTTTTGAAGCAGCCCAGAAAAGTTGCCTAAACTCCACACCGGGGAACTGTTTCCGAAAGCCTTCGTAAATGTGACGAGCACATTGACGATGCTCTGCCAAGGGCATCACCTCTTTCACAGCCTCTATCAAACCCTGGTCCAAGTATAACAACAATATTTATGAGTATGCATATTACAAATATTAACATTTGAATCAGATTATGATAAAGAGTAATCAACGATACTTTGTGTTGGTTAGACATTAGAGTCAATCCTTGTCCACTTGGAATATCCAAATCGTCACCCAACAACTGTAAAAACCAACTCCAGTTGTCTTTGTTCTCTACCGTCACCACAACCCATGCCACGGGAAAAATGTGGTTATTCCCGTCTCTCCCTACTGCAGTTAGTATCTCCTTAGTGTTTGTTTTTTTTTAAAAACAACCATCCAAAGCTAATATTCTACGACAACCTATTTTCCAACCTTCTTTCAATCCATTAAAACAAACGTAAAATCTTTCAAAATAAGTCTTCTCATCAGGATTAACCGTGACACCTACCTTAACTGTGCTACCCTCATTTAAGTAAACTAATGCCTTAGCATATGACCTTAGTAAACCATAATGATCCTGGATAGTAGCATCTCTTTCATTAAGGGCATATGACCTAGAATTTCGACATTGTGTACGGCTAACATTGCATTTGTATTTCCTTAAGACTAGTTCCTGTATATTGCTAATAGTAATATCCGGATTCATTCTAATCTTATCTCCAAATTGCTTACCAATCCATTTATAGTTAACTAGCCTACTATAATGGAAACTACGTACACACATGTGGTTATCGTTCAAAGATATTATCTGAAAAGTAGATTGTCCTCTTAGCATCTTGCCGTAACATCTCCATGGGCAGTCACAGTTTCCAGCATTCTGCAAAGGATACTTGTTGTATGATGTCTGCTTTCCAAGGCTAGGATCCTTCAGCATCTCTTTTCGTTGTCCACATTTTGAAATAACCTTGGACCTTGTGCTCCTCTCATTACCATAATGAGAAACCGTTGGCCAACGCACAGTATGTAAGGCACTCTTTAAAACTGTCAACGTTGGGAAACTTTTGTCCAAGCTAGTCAATGGTCAAAAAATACAATCCAGTTAGTTATACATTATAGTAACCTGGTGAGCTACTGATTTGATAAACAAAGTGAAGTATAAAAGATTGAAAAACTTACGCTTGGTTTCTTCAATCTCCAATGAGTTTCAGCATCATAGATAGGGTAAATGTCTTCTTTTTTGGATTTTTGAACAACTACAAAGGGGTCTGTTATCCCCTCTCCTTTACCCTTGATATGTTTCAACAAATCTTGCATATACCTTTCATGCTCTCTAACTAATGGACCTAATCCAGTTGGCCCTTCTGAAAGAACATCATCGTGTGTATCCTCAACATCATCATCATTTCCATCTTGTTCCTCCGGTTCATCAGACAAACACTGATCCTCATTTAGAAGCATCTTTCTCAATTGGATAACCTCGTCTTCTCCATTGCTTAGATAATCATAGAATTTTTCCGATTGTAGTGCTGAATCATACGACTCATAACTTGATGATTCATGACCATTATTATCTTTCTTTTTTGCTGCTTCACCTTCTGAATCTGAGCAAAATGGATTGTCATTGTCGTCATCACTCTGAGTATCAGAATCTGAGGTTGAAGATGGATTTATGTTGTCTCTAATGACAACACCTGATGCTCTACGAACATTAGTCGTTGTCTTCCTTGCTATCTTCTTTTTCCGAGTCATCACCGACTTCCCTTTATCTAACTTTCTTTGCCTAGCAAGCATCGCGTCTGACAAATTGCCATCCGATTGACCATTAGAATGCAAATCATCAACATTGTCGACCTCTCTATCACTATCCACAACTCTGTCAGGCACATTCAAATCAGTCTCCACAAGCCTATCCTTCTCGAGAATCATATCAGGTTCGCCAACCGTATCATGCATGTCAACCCTGATGCAAGTGTAACAACAAGATTTATGAGTAAGCATATCATATATAATATGGTCTTAAAGCATAATATTATAAACAGTATTAACAAATACCTATCAGTGAGCATAGCGTTAGCAACATCTTGATTGTCCTTACCCTTACCAGATTCAACCACAACGTTGTCCACTACTTTATCAACTACAACATTGTACTCCCTAAACACCTCATCTTCAGTAAGCATATGGTAATCATAAGTGAAATCGTCGTCTGCATTCCAAACTCTAGTAAAAGTAACCTTACCCTCAAAGTCCTTTCTTAGTGGTCTATCTTTTAGCGGAGGAGACCTTAAATAAGGTGACTGTGATTCTTCCTCAGCCCAAGCTATCAACTCCTCACAAGACATATTACCAACATCCTTTTTCAACTTGGTATGTTTTTTTTTCTTGACGTAACTTCTGAGTCGGAACTATCTAAACGTAGGTTCTTGTGGTAGTATGGTGCTAAGTTTTGGAGGGAATGAGCAACAAACAACTCCGCTGTCTTATATTGTTTAGCTAAATCATATAAATACATTACATCTGCATCCCTTTCAATTATCTTTAAACCTCCACTGTCAATGTCTAATGTAGGAATGCACATGTATAAAGCCCATATATTATTCTTAATCTTGGCAACTAAGATATCTAAAAGAGGGCTACACATAATTCTATCTGATGAAGATGCCTCCATTATTATCTCCCTACCATAATCATAGCTTAAGGGGTCAAACATAAATACACCATTGTAGTGTATTTTGAAGACCACATCTAGTGGTACTTCCATAAGACATGTATTAATCGAGATATTAAAAAAATAATCAAAACCCTAATTTAAAAAAACCCTAACTCAGAGAATAATTTATAACATAAAGTAACACAATTGGGGTAATAAAACATTAAAATCAAAGAAGGAATATACCTTTTGTCTTGCCAATTTGAGGAAACCGACACTCAAGTGGTATTATTAATGATTTAGGGTTTCAGCCTTTTTGGGATCAAGACAGTGATGTATGAATAGATAAGGGAAATCGTTTGTGGTTATAAAGAACATAACTGTACTTTTTTAATGTAAACCTCGTACTTGAATCCACATAAGCAGGAAGTGTGGGGGACCATCACATGGAGTGTGTTTAAGGTTTTCTGGTTTGTACGAGGTTTTCACGATGGAATCCAATTAGGATAAAAGTGTCTCAGAAAACAGGAAACCGGTTAAACAAGTAAGAAAATGTATGGTTTAAGACAAGAAATACAAGTTAAGGGGGCAAAGGGGATATTTTTTTATTCGCTACGTCGAACTAACATTTGTGACAAGTATGATGCTTTAATAAGTTATTTGCCCGATTTAAAACTATTGATTTATAAGTAAGCGCGAAAATGAGAATGAGATCTCAATTCTATAAAGTAAAAACAAGGAAAAATCAAGCCATAACTACCAGCCAGTGATTACAATTTACAACTAATGTTTCATCAATGTTGTAATTCTAGTTAGTATAGACAACAGTTTTAATAAAGTCAAGCACCAAGTGACTAACATTCTTTTAAAAATAACGATACTCCAGTTCAACACAAAATTGCTAGTATCTGCAACTTTATTAAGAACACACGTGAACCCGTAATACATTATAAATGAGAGTTATAAACTTATATGTAACATAATTTTTTAACACATCCAAGCTAGTTTGATTTGTGAAAATATATAAGTTAATATGAGAGAAAATAGTAAAGATAAAGAATCCGATATATATTGTTACATTGTTATAATTATGAGACCACCGATTCCAATAATAATAAAAAGGTTCTTGCTTGTGTGTTGTAAACAAAAGCAAATAACTGGATTTGAGCATGTTCGGTGTGGGTTTCGTTAGGGCTTATGCTTGAAAATATTTATATGGGAAGTCATTAATCGTTGTGTAATCAACACTTGATACTAGCATTACTATTGAGTGGAGGACAAAATAAAGAAGAGAGAAAGGCTTTTATTTTGTTTGTACTGAGGATATGAGGGAGTAGTTGTTGATATTGAATACTTGTATTTAGCTTTGACTCACATTAATGTCCTTGCTGCTCTGCATCTTTGAGGTGTAATCGACATTAAAGTGCTATGTTTGACAAAACAATATACAAATAAACATACATTTGTGGAAGAACCATGCAAGAAGGGAGTGTTCGATGATTCTTGTGAGTCTAACTAAGCGATGGAAAATAGAAAACGAGTAGTAAGAGTAAGCTTGGATTTTTTGACATGAGAGGACACTGGTAAGGTATGCGCATATAGTGGTGACAACAAATAATTTTTGACAGAAAACTTTTTTCCAGTGGTTAATCGAAAATATAATGACGACATCAGTTAGATTATGGTCCTTTTATTGTTGAACGTTTTAACGTAAATAAACACAACCCGGCCATGCACCACAAATCAATGAACTTCATGGACTTTAGTATTGTTTTTACACTATCAAACAATAAAAATTTTCAACAGCTAGTAACAAAAGAGCTTTTAACTGACGTAGCTACGCTAACAACATGAAATGAGAGTGCTCTACCGAGGTTGAGTTTGTGTAGCGGTGGGTTAAAACCCCTTGAATTATTCACTCAAAAGTCCGACAAACATGGTTTACCAAAAAATAACATTTTCTGTTTACTTCTCTTAATGGTATTGTGGTAGAGTTTACTAATTTTCAAAAGGAGAATGACAAAATATGTTTTATGGATACTACTAAATGTTATCTGCATCATATAGTAAGATACTTTAAAGCATCTAAAATATCTTCGGCAATCAAACATTTTAAACTTATACAAAATGTGATGTATATATGAACAAAAGATTTGACAAAGAAATTCCCATTTTCTAAAAAAATGTGAACAATGTAGCTTGATAAAATGACACATTTGTCATAGTGTTATTCGTTACTTCTTCACCTGCCCTTAAATTCTCATGTCCTTTAGTAGTTATTCATATCAGTATGTCACCCCATTCATTAACTCACTAATATATGTACTTTTCAATAGTGCTCAAAATGGACACTTTTAATAGGGGGTGCTTTTAACATCTCAGGAAAATGAAAACAATATCTCATGGACATAGCCACACAAATTCTGTAAACCAAGAAAAAACACCTCTGCGATACGAACAGAGAAAGAAGTCCATATTGAATTACTGAAATGTCAAACGTCAATCCTTTTCCCAAGTAAATACGAGAAGTAATAATTTACAAAAGACAATTATACAAGTAAACAATGTTAGACTCATATTGTTTTGAACATATGTTGGTCTCTCATTTAAGACATTTATTTGCATTTAGGAAGTGCAATTATACAAGTTCAGAAAAGTCCTGAAAAAATTAGCAGTAGTTCATGCCTTCACGACAACAAAAATGGCAAATTTACATACTCTTTAGTACATGTTACCAATAAGAGTTGAATGTAGCATATGCAAATTTTTAAACACGTATGAGCTAGTTTGATTTGCGAAAAAACGAAGCAGTAATGTAAGATAAAATAAAGTGCTACGTCTGTTTGACATAACTTTATAAGAAACATACATTTGTCATAGAACCATGCAAGAAGGGTGTATTCGATGGTGATTGTGATTCTAACTTTGGGATAGAAAACAGTAAACAATTGATGAGTGAAATGCAGGCCTACTGGACCTAATTCGTGCTATACACTTATAAGGTATTGATGACGTATATTACGTATAGCAGGCCTACTGGACCTAATTCGTGCTATACACATACTGGGCCCAGGCCCAACAACGAAAACGACTACGAACACTGGACCAACAGTAAGCCCAATAACGAAATTGGCTATAGTCTAGACTCAAAGACGCACGCAGGATATTTAGCGGACCAAACCTCTGGCCGCATCCACAATTACCACGGGACCTCGCCCGACAAGAGCCCCACTCCGGTCGCTAACTCTTATATGCGAGTCATCAGGAAACCCTAGCGGTAAACCTCGCCTATAAAAGGGGCTCTAATCCCCATACAAGGTCAACTTTCTCTCATAATACACACACACTCCCATTTTCTCTAACAATAATGTGTACTTACTCTCACGCCGGAGTCTAATCGTGTGGTCCGTCCCCACGGTAAGGCTAACAGTTTACTCTTTCTTGCGCAAGGATTGAATCAACTACTTGGATTAGTACAAGATTAGCCCACCAACAGCTTGTTAGCCCAGTCCAACAAGCATCATCGACACCCATTATAACCTGTCACACTTTTTGTACTAACAGGTATACACATATGGTGCCAGCAACAAATAACCTTTAATTAAAAAACAACTTTTTTCTGGTAACTAAACAAAAAAATGTAATGATCGACGTGTAACACCCCCAAATTCGGTTCATCGAAAACATACAAGTCATGGGCGCTACCAAATTGGAATCACAAAACAATGTATAGAAAACGGATTTACCTTATCCGTTTTAGAAGAAATTTCATAATCAAAAGTATTAAGTTTACATCATTCAAAAGTAGTACGGAAATACAGGCCTATAATAATAAAGGGGTCCCAAATATATATTAGAGTAGTCTATGACCGTGCCATTGTCAAGCGCCTCCAAAGGTAAGTTATCGCCTTAAACATGCTACAAGTGTCAACACGAGGTTGGTGAGTTCATAGGTTTGTGTAAAAGTATTGCGAGTTCAAAAGAGAGCTTTGCCATCATTGTGTCACCCACATTGTCGTGAAAACAAAGTTTACCTTTAAGTAAATCAGTAATGTGGACCAAAAGGTTTTTGAGTGTAAATCATTGTTCACATACAAGTCAAATCTAGCATAAGGGTACAATGCCTAACACATAGTGTCTAGGATACCCGCAAGGTAGACCATAAAGCCTTAGAAACTAGGACCATAATCAAAAGTGTAAACCCTACAAGCATAGTAAAGTGTATATTATGCTGGCTAAGTCATGAAATCAAAGCTCGACCCAATGCGTGCATAAGCACCAAATCAAACCACAAAACCCTAGCGTAATGTTTATCCCAATATGCTCATACTTTCCGACATGATATACGTCCTGGCAAGTTGGAGCATCCAAAGTTCGGATATAAATCCTGGAAAGTTGGGAAACCAAAGTCTGGACCAACAACACAATGTACATTCTGACAAGTTGGGGCATCCAAAGTCCGGATATAAATCCTAGCAAGTTGGGCAACCAAAGTCCATACCAACAACGCGATATACGTCCTGGCAAGTTGGAGCATCCAAAGTCCGGATATAAATCCTGGCAAGTAGGGCAACCAAAGTCCGGACCAAAAACACGATATACGGTTCACGAATGGGCAAAAGTAATGAGATACTAAACCTTAGTCTCGTCTACGTAACAATTTCAGTAAAAGCACAAGTATAAAATCCGGTCCAATCAAGAAAAAGTTTTGCACGCATATGTTTTCAAGCACTTTGTATCCATATGAAAAATAAGCAATGCATTCGAGTAATCAATCAAGTATTTTAGCCGAACAGTAATGTTTGAGTAAACAATTCACGTTTTCAAGCAAAACCAGTATTAAATTTTAGGTAAAAGCGAGCATGTATTCTCACCCCAGAACAGTTATAAAACAAGTAAAATAGAGGCCATGAACTCACCTCAGTATGAAGTAACACAAATATCACAATTGGCATAAAGTAGCTAAACATGACGGTATCAAGGTGTACAGGCACAACGTTACCAAGAAGTACATGCACAACGGTATGGGATAGGCATAACCTAATAAGTATATAATTATCTCAGAATACGTCTCGTAAAGTAAATGAGATTTCAAAAGACAAAGCGTTTTAGTTTTCGTGAAAGTCCCGTATCATTCTCTGTAAAAAGTTCAGTATCATCGTCTGTAAAAAAAGATTTTGTTTAATAGTTCGTGTGGTGGTAAGAAGGTATAGACTCAAGAATACACATGCCAAAAAGGAATATGTAATGACATAGTCGAGAAAAGTACTGATGAGATCTTGAGTCGAGAAAGAATGACAGAAAGAAGTCGAAGAAATAACGACAAAGAAAATGTCAATAAAGGTAGGTCAATTGGTAAGTTTCAGTATTTACCCCATAATTCTAAGTATATTGTATAAAACACAGTTGTTTTATAAGTAAATGTAAGCTTGGACTTATAGTTCTCATAAAAGGTTTCAATTCATAGATTGACGATGTCTTCAACAAAAGAGTTTTTGGAAATAAAGTTTAAGTATAGACATTTTATAAAATTTCGTTATAACCCGTTCGTTTATTGAACGTTCCCAAATCAATAGACTTTGTTGCACTCAATCGGGTCCGACCCGACCGAATTCAAGATAAATCACGACACCATTTCAAATGAGTTTACCACACGAAAGTATTGACAATAATATTTGTAACCGGCTTTAAATCCACGAAAATATGTAAATCCATTCATAATCGGTTTTAAAATCAAAAGATTAATATAATGAGTTTTCATTTTTGACATACCACAAGAAGAGATGGAGAGAGACAAGGTGATATGAAGGAGGCGAGCACACGACACAAACCCGATCAAAATCCTATGCGTGACCTCACACTAGACCCGATTCTATAGCACACGACCTCCTTGTTTTCTTGGTAATAACAACGGCGTACGGAGGCTGTGGTGGCATGGCAGTGGTGAGGTGGCTGGCCATGGTGGTGCGGCAGCTGTGTTAGAGAGAGGTGCATTAGGGTGATATAAAATGAAGTAAACCCTAAGTGTTAAGTTTATATAGTGCAAAGTTCAAAATACAAAGTGCAAAATTCCTAAAAATTGAGGGGGCGCGGGTGAAATGTTATTCCAGGGGTCAAATTTGTAGTTTTTGTAAACTTTCATGATTTGAGGTTCGAGACACATTTAGGCTCGAAAACGATTGATTCAAGAGACGAAATTGCGCCATCGCATTCAAAATAGTTTTTTCACGAAAAACGAGTATTCACACGACTAGTCTCTCGTAAATAGTACCATAATCAAATCAAATTGTTTATCGAGTTTATGGTTGTGCCGGTACTCGTTGTGTGTGGTTTTCACGTTTCACGAGATAACCTCTTGTTTTTAAGTCAAATGAGCTCAAAAAAGTTCGTAAAGGAAAAACAAGTATTACTCATTGTAAAAATAAGTCTGAAAAGTTACGGGTTGTTACACGACGACACCATTTAAACTATGGTTATTACATTGTTGAACATTTTGACGCAAATAAATACAATCCATGCACCACAAATCAATGGATTTCATAAACCTTTTTTAGTATTGTTTCTAGTCTATCAAACAATAAAAAAAATTCCAACGACTAGTGCCAAAAGAGCTTGTAACTATCATTATAAAATATGACAAGTCTTAAGTTCAAGTCTTACTATAGTTGCAATGAATCTCACATAGCTACACCAACCTCCTGAGAAGGCCGAAGGGCTCTACCGAGGCTGAGTTTGTGTTTTGTTGGTTAAAACCCCGTGAACTATTCACTCAAAAGTCCGACAAACATCGTTACTCGAAAAAAAAAATCTATTTACTTCTCTTAATGGTATTGTGGTAGAGCTTACTAATTTTCAAAAGGAGAATGACAAAATCTGTTTTATGGATACTAAGATACTTTAGAGCATCTAAATGTCATTTCTTTATTCTTCACCTACCAATTGAAATGCAACTTGATTTGCAACTACCAAATTACATTTTCCATTACATATGACCTGCAATAGTTAATTACACATGACACCCGTCCATTAAATTTAAATACTACATCCTTTAGTAGTTATTCATGTCACCCCATTCATTATTTATATGCATCCTCATTGATCAACACTTGTTTACTAACACCCGTCCATCAGTTTTGAGAGGATATTGTGTTTGTTGTATGGATAGAGGGAGTACTTGTTAATACAATGAAGATAATATGAATGACTAATATTTAATTTGCTTTAATGTGCACTCAAGTGACTCAACATTAATGTCCTCGCTGCATCATCTTTGCCATCTCTATGTTGCATCTTTGACGTGCATATATTACTCAACATTTAAGATGTGGTTGTTGATATTGAATGACTCATATTTAAGCTATCTCTAACAACTATGGAAGTAAAAAGGGTAAATGACAAAAAAATACATCGAACTTGACACTTTTTATGATTGTGTGTAGCCAACTATTTTTTTTCTTATTGTGTGTACTTAACTTTCAAAATTCGATTATTGTGTGTATTTTGTGACCATTTTACCCTTAATGTTTTCAAATTCCGAAGGGTAAAATGGTCATTTTACATGGCAGAATAGTCACAAAATACACATAATGATCGAAATTTGAAAGTTCAGTACATACAATTAGAAAAAAAATAGTTGGCTACACACAATCACATCAAGTGTCAAGTTCGATGCACTTTTTTGTCATTTGCCAAGTAAAAATGTAGTACTCTACTAAGTTGGCATAGCATGCACAAAATTGACTACACACAAACACTTTGTGTTGTTTAATGTAACAGCGTAGCTGTTCTTTGTTGGTTTGTGGGAATTGTAAACACACGTAAACGGCTAAGAGTGTGTGAGCCTATGGGGGCACACACGATAAACACGAGTGTACGTGTCGAACGCAATATAACTTGAATGTATACTCGATATACTTGCATGTAACTTGACCCGATATGCTATACGACCCATGGACTATGTCATGGACTTGGGCTGGTTTAGCTTGGAGCTGCCATGGGCCAAGGATCCACTGATCTGCCAAGAGAGGACACAGGGGAAGCTTGGGCTTGGTTGCTTGTTGCTTATGCTAGGTTACATTGTGGTTATGTGTTTAGGGTTTGCTTATTACGGGTTTGATTTGGTTTTAAATTGCTAATTGATGGTCACTACTGCTTATTTCAAGCCTATTAAGAAGTGATTATTAAGGTTTTTAGGTTTCATTAGTGCTTATTACAGTTTTGATTTGGTTTGGTAGGGCTTATTTTAAGGTTCATTAGTGCTGTTTTAAGGTCTAGAAGTTCTTTTTACGGAAACCTTATCTTTTGCCCTTTGTATGTTTGTAATCTGCTTATTTTTACTGTCTTACTGTCTTAATTCTAAATATAAATTCCCCTTTCAAATTTTTTTTGGTATATAGGAGTATCCTACCAAGGTTAGTACTAGAACGAAGTTGCATTTCCTCAAAACAATAAAGCAAACGTTGAGTTCGAACCCAGAATCTCTTGACCGTCTTAACCTTTTTAAGAGCACAGTTTTTGGCCAATGGTTAAACTTAAAAACCTATAACCATGATAATCACTTGCTGCATTATTTACCGCAACATCAACGAGAAGTCAAAAATCATGATCTCCAATGTATTTTGATATTAGGCAAAAAGTTTTAGAATTTAGTTGGCAGGAAATGTGCTTGATATTAGGGTTTCGATTTGGTGACATTTCCATGGCTCATTTAAAGGATTGTGAATCTGCTTTTGGTAAGCGTATGTTAGGTTTTCTTAAAGAAAGGTGACGTGCCAAAATAACTAACATAAAGACCGAGCACTTTTAATGATTCTTAATGATCCGTAGGAGTTTTCTGAGCTTTCCAATGATGATGTTGTATGCCTTTGCCTTTTGATAATTTTTGAGAACATTTTCATGGGCAAACAAGAAAGATGTGTCAATTCCGATGAGATTCTGTGTTTAGTAGACGACTTTTATGCATGGAATTAATTTCCATGGGGCGAGTATATTTGGGTTGAGTTTCATCATAGGGTATACAATGTGGTTTTGAAGGTTACAGACAGACACTTGTCTGAAATTGCTACCAAGGGAAAAGAATACACCGCCACATATACTCTGTGTGGATTTGCGTTTGCTCTGAAGGTTAGTATAATTCTTATAATGAGTATTTAAATAGTGTAAAACTAATAAGCTGATGTTGATTCTGGTGTTTTTAGCTCTAGAATAAGTGTTCATTTATTTGTTTAACTACTAGAATCAATTTATTTTAGTGATGTTTATATTATAATTTTTCAGATTTGGCTTTTGGAAACCCTCCTCAATTCTACAAACTGGTGGTTTAAAGATAATAGTGTAATCCCTAGAGCACTTGCATGGGATGATGGACAGAAGTTTGATAAGACAGATTATGATATTATTTTCTCTAGTAATAAGATTGTTCGCCTCATACCTACAGGTGATAATATACGCTTTTACAAGAATTCAATATGATTATTATTTTGTTTTTAAGAGCATGGGTTAGTGGATAATAATTTTTTATACACAGATGTTGAGAGAAATAAGATTTGGTGGATTTCGAGTATAGACTACATAAGGAAGTTTAAGCCAACAGGGTCTTTGAATGATGCACCACCTAGTCCAGCCGACGATACACCAACAGCTAGTACATCAGCTCAACGGGTGAAGATGACAGTACGTAAAAGATCTTCTGTTGTCCGTACTGAATTTCATCGATCGACACATTTTCGTACAGAGGTGCATAGGTATGTTGATCAAGTCATGCCTTATATTGATGCACATATGCCATCTAGCGTAAGCCTTGCTGGTCAAATGTATAGTATGCAACAGCAAATTAATGTACTTCGTGAAATGCTCAAACATTTGAAGCCAGATGGTGTTAGTGACATGGCGAATATGGATGACATGCCTCCTAGATCAACCCTAGTAGCTCATATGGCTAGTATGCAAAAGCAGATTGATGGACTCAAAAAGTTTATCCTGCATTTCAAGGCTGATGGGGTGAGCAAGCATATTGGTGATCCACCCGACATTGCAGCAACGTTTGTTGAAAAGGTTGTATTACTTTTTAACACTTTGAAACATTTTTTTTTTTTCTTTTTTTATATATGTGTTATTGTTGATGGTGGTTGACTTGTGAGGAACACATTATTATAGGTATTTAGTTCATTAGTACACTATCATTTATGACACTAGTGAGAGTGAAGTATTTAAAGACTTCTTTAGTTCATTATTATGTCACTACTTGTTACACAACTCATTTCCACCTCCCCATTATTTCACTTAAGTTATAATTTCCTTCTTTCTAAACAAATGTCTGACAACATATCGTTTGAAATTCAAATGCAAATCATTAACAAACTTCCTGTCAAATCTTTACTTTAGTTTAGAACTGTTTCAAAGACATGGAAGTCTGTTATTGACAGCTCCAACTTCCTTGTCGGTTTCGGTGTTCGCCCGACTCAGCCATGTTCTTTCCTTGTAGGGTATAAGAAGGATTTTGTTGAGACAAAATTTATATGTTTTTTTGACCAAAATGGTAATTTGTCCCCAACGTAGCTTTTTTCCAACTCTTCCTCACGTAATTCCCCATACAAATCTAAGATATTTGAATCTTATCCTAATTGGCAGCTCTCACGGTTTGATATGTTTTTCTGATTCTTTTAAGATGGCTGTTCTTTGGAACCCATCAATAAGAAAATCAGTTGCTATAGTGCTCCCTGATTGGTCAAGTCAATACGTGTCTCATAAAGTTGTAGTGGGTTTTGGTGTTAATCATGACACTTTTGACCCTACCATTCTAAGGATTTCCTATCCGGTTCATGGACATGGACCGTTGAATGTTTTAGTATTTACATTGAGCTCCCAGCGATGGAAGAAGTTAGAAAACGAACATCTTCATCGTCAATCAATCTGACTTAAACGGTCAAGTCAGGTGGTTATTGGTAATTTTATTTATTGGGCGGCTTCTGAAAGGCTTTTTGGTGTTGATGAGGAAGCCGCCCAATAAATAAAATAACCAATAACCACCTGACTTGACTGATTAAGTTGGATTGATTGACGAGGAAGATGTTCGTTTTCTAACTTCTTCCATCGTTGGGAGCTCAATGTAAATACTAAAACATTCAACGGTCCATGTCCATGAACCGGATAGGAAATCCTTAGAATGGTAGGGTCAAAAGTGTCAGGATTAACACCAAACCCACTGCAACTTTATGAGACTCGTATTGACTTGACCAATCAGGGAGTACTAAAGCAACTGATTTTCTTATTGATGGGTTCCAAAGAACAGCCATCTTTAAAAGAATCAGAAAAACATATCAAACTGTGAGAGCTGCCAATTGGGATAAGATTCAAATATCTTAGATTTGTATGGCGAATTACGTGAGGAAGAGTTGGAAGAAAGCTACGTTGTTGGGACAAACTACCATTTTGGTCAAAAAAAACATATAAATTTTGTCTCAACAAAATCCTTCTTATACCCTACAAGGAAAGAACACGGCTGAGTCGGGCGAACACCGAAACCCACAAGGAAGTTGGAGCTGTCAATAACAGACTTCCATGTCTTTGAAACGGTTCTAAACTAAAGTAAAGATTTGACAGGAAGTTTGTTAATTATTTGCATTTGAATTTCAAACGGTATGTTGTCATACATTTGTTTAGAAAGAAGGAAATTAGAACTTAAGTGAAATAATGGGGAGGTAGAAATGAGTTGAGTAACAAGTAGTGTCATAATAATGAACTAAAGAAGTCTTTAAATACTTCACTCTCACTAGTGTCATAAATGCTAGTGTACTAATGAACTAAATACCTATCCTAATGTGTTCCTCACAAGTCAACCACCATCAACAATAACACGTATATAAAATAAGAAAAAAATGTTTCAAAGGGTTAAAAAGTAATAAAACCTTTCAACAAATGCTGCCGCAATGTCGGGTGGATCACAATCTGCTCGCTCACCCCATCAGTCTTGAAATGCAGGATAAACTTTTTGAGTCCATCAATCTGCTTTTGCTTACTAGCCATCTGAGCTACTAGGGTTGATCTAGGAGGCATGTCATCCATATTCGCCATGTCACTAACACCATCTGGCTTCAAATGTTTGAGCATTTCACGATGTCCATTAGCCTGCTGTTGCATACTATACATTTGACCAGCAAGGCTTACGCTACATGGCATCTGTGCATCAATATGAGGCATGACTTGATCCACATACCTACGCACCTCTGTACAGATATGTGTCGATCGATGAAATTCAGTATGGACAACAGAAGATCTTTTACGTACTGTCATCTTCTCCCGTTGAGCTGATGTACTAGCTGTTGGTGTATCATCGGCTGGACTATATGGTGCATCATTCAAAGACCATGTTGGCTTAAACTTCCTGATGTAGTCTATACTCGAAATCCACCAAAGCTTATTTTTCTCAACATCTGTGTATAAAAAACTAATTATCCACTAACCCATGCTCTTAAAAACAAAATAATAATCATATTGAATTCTTGTAAAAGCGTATATTATCACCTGTAGGTATGAGGCGAACAATCTGATTACTAAAGAAAATATTATCATAATCTTTCTTATCAAACTTCTGTCCATCATCCCATGCAAGTGCTCTAGGGATCACACTATCATTTTTAAACCACCAGTTTGTAGAATTGGGGAGGGTTTCCAAAAGCCAAATCTAAAAAATTATAATATAAAAATCACTAGAATAAAATGATTCTAGTAGTTAAACAAATAAATGAACACTTATTCTAGAGCTAAAAACACCAGAATCAACATCAGCTTATTAGTTTTACACTATTTAAATACTCATTATAAGAATTATACTAACCTTCAGAGCAAACGTAAATCCACACAGAGTATATGTGGCGGTGTATTCTTTTCCCTTGGTAGCAATTTCAGACAAGTGTCTGTCTCTAACCTTCAAAACCACATTGTATACCCTATGGTGAAACTCAATTCAAATATACTCGGCCCATGGAAATGAATTCCATGCATAAAAGTCATCTACTAAACACATAATCTCGTCGGAAATGACACATCTTTCCTGTTTGCCCATGAAAATGTTCTCTAAAATTATCAAAAGGCAAAGGCGTACAACATCATCATTGGAAAGCTCAGAAAACTCGTACGGATCATTAGGAATCAGTAAAAGCTGCTCGGTCTTTATGTTAGTTATTTTGGCATGTCGCCTTTCTTTAAGAAAACCTAACATACGCTTACCAAAAGCAGATTCACAATCCTTAAATGAGCCATGGAAATGTCACCAAATCGAAACCCTAATATCAAGCACATTTCCTACCGACCAAATGCTAAAACTTCTTTCCTAATATCAAAATACATTGGAGTATTTATATCATGATTTTCCACTTCTCTTTGATGTTGCAGTAAATAATGCAGCAAGTGATTATCATGGTCATAGGTTTTTAAGTTTAACCATTAGCCAAAAACTGTGCTCTTAAAAGGTTAAGACGGTCAAGAGATTCTGGGTTCGAGCTCAACGTTTGCTTTATTGTTTTGAGGAAATGCAACTTCGTTCTAGTACTAACCTTGGTAGGATACTCCTATACACCAAAAAAATTTGAAAGGGGAATTTATATTTAGAATTAAGACAGTAAGACAGTAAAAATAAGCAGATTACAAACACACAAAGGGCAAAAGATAAGTTTTCAGTAAAAAGAACTTCTGAACCTTAAAACAGCACTAATGAACCTTAAAATAATCTCTACCAAACAAAATCAAAACCGTAATAAGCACTAATGAAACCTAAAAACCTTAATAATCACTTCTTAATAGGGTTGAAATAAGCAGTAGTGACTATCAATTAGCAATTTAAAACCAAATCAAACCCGTAATAAGCAAAACCCTAAACACATAACCACAATGTAACCTAGCATAAGCAAACACTAAACACAAAACAATCAAAATAATAATAAAAAACACATAATCTTTTCAAAAAAATCAGACTATTTTACTTACTTGTGTAGCAGCCATGATCAAGAACGGATCTAGTGTCTGACTCGGAGTGTGTGTATCTCTGGGTTGTGTTTGCCATGTGTGCAAATGTTCCAATTGATTAGTGCGTGACTGTAGAGTGTTAGTTCTGGGAGGCGATGATCGGGAACGAATCTACAACCCAAATGATCAGTGTGTTTGTGTGTGTCGGCAGTGTGTTTGCGTGTGTGTGTGTGTGTGTTTTTTTTTTTAAATGAAAATTAAAAAAAAAATGTAAAAAGAAAAAGTAAAAGTAATTTTAAAAATAAAGTACACACAATCTAAGCAAAAGATTGTGTGTACTTTCCCATGCATCTTTTTACTTTTCCAAAGCAAAAAGTTCCTTGTCAGTCGAGCAGCCCCCAGTCGAGCGCCGTCAGTCGGACATTGACTTTTATTAAAAGACATAAAGTGTGTACTGTGACTTAGATTTGGTTCAGATTTGGTGGGTCATTGTACCTTTAATAAAAGGTACAAAGGGGTGGACACATGTCATTAAATTAGTGGAGTTGTGCAGTTGAGCAGTCGAGCATGACCAAAATAAAAAAAAGCACAAAAAAGTGACCATGTAAAGGACCATAATTAAGTTTTTGGCTTATTTAAAGAATTTTTTCTCAAGAAATTTAATTATCAACCTAACATTGCTAAGAATAAAAAAAAAACAAAATATAAATAGATCCACCTCCCTATTTAGCTTGAGAACAATTCGTATTCGTATCGAATGACAACATTACATGCGCTACAAATGCCCTAGTTCCTTAAATTTAAATATGAGTTAAATTATTTTAGAGTATCACTAGAAATGCGATCATCAAGTTAATTAATTAAAACATAAAAATTATTTATAACACAAATTATTTATTCTTAGATTAAAAAGAGCGAGTGCTAACAATGTACTATCAATAATGAAACAAAGCATGCGATAAACTTGCAAATGAACAGAAAAACCATAATAATAAGGTCATCACCCATAGTTTGTATGCAAATAAACAAATACAAAATTTAGGCTTTATTTTATTTATTTATTTTTATCTTATTGAAGTTAACGGAATAATTTTTCTCAGGTATAGTTCTTAAAAGTCCACTACTTCAACAACCAAAAACACTACTTTAAAGCCACGGAAAAAAGGAAAAAAGATTATACCCTCAACCCTCAACGAGGATACATCGAGTCTGTGTGTCCCGACGAAGAGAAAAGACGGATAGCTGATTGAAGTACGCAGAGTAGGTGTCGCAAGGGTAAGTAACAATATCTCTAATCACAAGCAAATGTCGGTTTAATTTGTTTCTAATTTTGATACGCATAAACTTATTAAAATCTGTTTTGCTGTTTCAGTTGATTCATTTTCGACATCTCTATGAAAATCAACTTAACCCGAGACATAGACAAACTTATAACCAGTATGTTGCAAAGATTTTTCGGAATGGATGAATTATTTAGTTAAATTTAGCCAACTTTTAATCCTCGCATTCCCTAATGTGTGACTTTATAACATTTGCAGTGTATACCAAGATGTTGATCCTCTTCTAACACAAGCTATTTGTGATGCAGTTGCTTTTTCTATAACCTTTTTTCTTGTAAACTATATTTTCATTTTTGATTAACATTATTTTCTGTTGTGTAGTATGGTGTGAGAATAATCGAGCTTGTTTCTAATCTTAATAATTGTATTGCTGATTTCATTCCCGATAACATAAAAGTCTTTAGAGGTAAGTATATTATGACTAATTGTAGGTATCTAAGTGTAATTATAGATGTTTACTGGCTTTAACTATGTTTTTGCTACTCATGAAAAAAAAATGAATAACAGAAAAATACTTAAAGGCTATAACATAAAATGGAAATCATTAGCAAAAGCATAGTTAAAGCCAGTAAACATATATAATTACACTTAGATACCTATAAGTAGTCATAATATACTTACTTCTAAAGACTTTTCTTTTACCGGGAATGAACTCAGCAATACAGTTGTCAAGATTTGAAACAAGCTCGATTATTCTCACACCATACTGCACAACAGAAAATAATGTTGATATTAGTTCAATCAAAATGGAAATATAGTTTACAAGAAAAAAGGTAGAAAAAGCAACCGCATCACAAATAGCTTGTGTTAGAAGAGGATCAACATCTTGTTATACACCGCAAATGCTATAAAGTCACACATTAAGGAATGCGAGGATTAAAAGTTGGCTAAATTTAACTAAATAATTCATCCATACCGAGAAATCTTTGCAACATATAAGTTTGTCTACGTCTCGGGTTAAGTTGATTTTCATAGAGATGTCGGAAACGAATCAACTGAAACAACAAAACAGATTATAAAAAGTTTATGAGTATCAAATTTAGAAACAGATTAAACCGACACTTTCTTGTGATTAGAGATATTGTTACTTACCCTTGCGACACCTGCTCTGCGTACTTGTGGGTGACGTTCTTCATCACCATGCAGCTTGTCACAAATTGACCTCACTACGTAATTTCCGTCACCATTGACGAATCTGCGTTTGCATTTAGCGGACCAACCTAGAGAAAAATTAAGGTGTCAAATTTTGTTCACAAAATAAACAATATTATAAAAGTTTTATGGCTAATGGTCTAGAAAAACATTCCGCTTGCCACTTTTTACTATTGTAAACATTCAACTTTTTAATTTTCCTATTTTAATATAGAAATGGTTAATTAACCCTATTATGCATCTTTAGACGATCAAATGGGATGGCATAATTTAATTAACATAATTGCTCTATAAGACTTTCACATAAGGGCATTTGATTATTTTTACTCTTCATCTTCAAACCATATTCATCCTTAACACAAACAAAAAATAATAAAATAAAATAAAAAATCTGAACCCGCTAAAAAATAATCTAAACTCACAAATTTACATAATCTTCTTGAACAATATTGAACTAAACAACACAAAACAACACCCAAATCTTGAATTAGTTTCTATTCCTAACCCAATAAGTTTTATATATACCTTTGTCGCAAGATTTCCTCTTCATCAGTTGGCTCATATATGTCGGTTTGATGTGAGCAGCCAAAGTTGTGCTTGCCTGTAAATAGTGGTTGTGAGTAAGCAAAGAGAAGTGGCTTTTACGATAATATGCACAAGTGAAAACTTTAAATGGAAAATCCCCCAAACACTATATGGTTAGAATAATCTATTTATTTTTGTGTTTAGTGGGATATAACAATAATCCTAAAACATAAGTATTTCTAATATTTCACTATCAACTAAAATTATGCAAATACTTACAGTATTAGAGTTTGCATATCTTAGAAAACAACTAAAATATTTATTAAAAAAGAGCTAAACGAGACACAAAAAATTCTAAAATTTTATAAGACAACTAAAAATCTAGATAATAGCTAAATAAATAAATTTTAAAAAACAAATTACTTGCAACACTTATTTCAACAATAAGGAACATGCATGAACTTCATAACGTACATTTCAAATAAGACTTCGAATACAACACATATAAAAGTTCCTAGCTAGTTTGATTTGCGAAAAACAAAGCAGTAATTTGAGATAAAATAATAAGGAATCAAATTTTTTACTTGTTATAATTCCGAAAACACCTATTTTAATAATGATATAAAGGTTTGTTGCTTGTACATCATAAAGTAAAGGCAGAAATAAAAATAAGTTTGAGCATATGCGATGTGAGTTTCGCCACACCTTATGTTTAAGTACTCTTTGGGGAGGCACTACTTGTTGTGTGACCAACACTTGATGCTAAAATATTCATGCAGGTGGTTGTGTGTGTGACTTATCTTGAGAGGAGGATGGTGTATGTTATGTGTGTGTTTGTTGAAGATAGTAGTAGTTATTGATATAGAGAAGATGGGGTAGTTGATATGTTGAATGCATGATGTTTGATTTCCTTTGACGTGCACTCTACATTTAACATTTATTACGCATGTACTTTTTCCTATACATTTGTAAAAGCTTCAAACTCTATACATTTTATCTTTTAAAAAAGAGAAACACTACACAATGGAGTTCATGGTTCCAAGTCGACATCTCAGAGGTAAAGAAACGCCTAACTTGTATCATTTATTTTCAGCTTAAGCCCTGTTTGGTTAAGCTTATGAGTTGAGCTTAGGCTTATGTTATATAAGCACTTTATGGCTTATATGTCATGAGCTAATAAGAGCATCCACAATGCTCCAAGTCTTTAATGACTTGAAGCATTGAATGCATAAGCTTTCTAATTAATTTTTGTTATCAAAAATTCATTTTGTAAATCTTGCTCCAATGCAAAAACTAGTCAAAAAGCTTTTTATTAATGAGGATGCAAGTAAAAACTCATTGCTTCAAACACTTGACAAACTAAAAGCTTTTACTAAAAGCTTTTACATAAAGTCTTCCATTGCAATGCTAAAAAAAAAAGCTTTTATAAATAGTAAAAAGCTTTTCAAAAACATGCATTGCGGATGCTTTAAGCTCTTGCTAAGTGTTTGGCTTAGCTTACCATAACTAATAGGTTAAAATAACAAAAAAGTACATGAACATTAAATGGTGTAGTTATTAAATGAGGCTATAAAAGTCATTTTGTTATATAAGCTCAACCGCAATAAAAAAACCACACTTTTGTGGCTTATCAAAACCCCCTTATATTAGCTCATAAGCCCACTTATATAAGCTTAACCAAACAATTAGTTTGAGCTTATATGACACATATAAGCTAATAAACTCATAAGCACATCATATAAGCTTAGCCAAACATCCCCTTAATTGTTAACTACCAAATTGGACACTTTGATTAGCTCCTTATATTAAACCCCCTTATATTAGCTCTCGTTTTGTTTAAGCTTACACGTATCAAAACGGGACACTTTGAAAAATACATTTCTATTCTACGACTTAATCCCATTATTTTTTAGCACAAAAATGAACAATCCTGAACTTCATAATATGTACATATCAAATAAGAGTTCGAATGTAACACATATAAAAGTTTAAACGCATCCTATATAGTATGATTTGAAAAAACAAAGTAGTAATGTGATTAAATCAGTATTGCAAAAAAAGGTCTACAAGGCTGATTAATCACCGATTAGGTGCTACTGGGCCACCGACCTTTCCGATTTGTGTAAATCGTTCAACAAATCGGTCAAACGTAGTCAACGGTGGTTTATGATGGTCAAACTTGCTGGAAATACCCTAAACTCACTGTAAATTAGTTTTAATCATCTTATAGTCACTGTTTATATCTTTTACAAGATGTTTCTCAAGGAAAATTTTGCCGAGAATACCAAACCTCGTCGTAAATACCGAAAACTTACCAAAAATGCCAATACAATTAGTCACCGATTCATTATTTTGCAACTGTTGAAAGATATAAGCTGAGGGCTTATATTGTCATTTGTGCAATCTTGTTTTGTGTGTTGTTGTGATATACAGGTTGAAGATAGTAAGTGGACCAAAGTTGAAGGGGCTAAAGTGCAGAATTATTAAAGATCAAGGGTGCTTTTGTACCAAGATTATTCTCCAGTCAAGACTTGAAGTCAAGGCTATATAAGCCATTCATCTCTCATTATTAGAGTTAGTTTTAGGGTTTCTCTGTATGTATTTTCTCACACAGTTGTTTCATAGCAGTTAGTTGATATCTTGTATTCAGTTTCTTTAATTTCTTGTATTGTAACATTATGACCCTCGAGTGCAACACCAACTTCCAATTACATTGCAACACAAACTTAATATTGATAATGAATCAAAAAATGATCCTTGTGATGTGTGTCACAAGGCTAAGCAAACTAGAGAACCCTTTCCTCTTAGTGAACATCAAACCACTGAAGTTGGCAGATTGTTCATTTAGATGTTTGGGGTCCATACAAAGTGCAAAGTAAATAAGGGTATAATTATTTTCTAACTGTTGTTGATGATTTTTCAAGAGTTGTTTGGGTGTTCTTGTTAAGGGGGAAAACTGAAGTGTTTTCACATATTGTTACTTTTTATAATTTGATTGAAAATCAGTTTGATAGAACGGTAAAAGTGTTTAGAAGTGACAATGGAACTGAGTTTGTTAATCAGAATATGGATAAATTTTGTAAAGATAAATGGATTCATCAACAAACTTCATGTTCTTATACCCCTCAACAAAATGGTTTAGCAGAAAGAAAACACGGACACTTATTAAATGTAGCTAGAGCCCTCATGTTTCAGGGGGGATTCCTTTGAACATGTGGTCTGAGTGTGTTCTAACTGCTGTTTACTTAATTAACAGGACACCTATCTCTGTGCTGTCTGGAAAAACACCATATGAATTGATCTATAAATGTGAACCAAATCTCACTCTTGTTAAAAGTTTTTGGGTGTCTATTTTTTTTCAACCGTTTTAAATAATTCTGATAAGTTGTCTTCTAGGTCAGAAAAATGTGTTTTTATTGGTTATTCTTTTGACAAAAAAGGATACAAGTTGTTTAGTTTAGAAACAAAAAAGGTTTTTTATTCAAGAGATGTGAGATTTTATGAAACTATTTTTCCTTTTAAACACACATCTGAAAACAAGGATTATGAATTTCATTTTCAAAATACAAATAATCAAAACTTTTTTAATTCTGGCCTATGGACATCAGATGATCCCTATGATGATAAGAGAGAGAAGGAGTATTGTAAAAAATATGAATTAAGTGAGGGCATAGACCAGTCTTCACTAGGAGGTACTGTTGATGACATCAAAAAGGATGACGTGGAGCATACTGATGTCACAGTTGAAGCAGCTAGTGAAGACTTGGAGAATGCTACACTTGAAGATAATGATAAAATATCTGAGGGTGATAATGATTACTATCAAGAGTTTAATGATATGTTTCATGATACTGTTATAACACCAATGATAACTCCAGACAGACAAGCTAATATCAAAACTTAAACAAGAAAGTCTAATAGAAAGTCAAACATTCCTGTTAATTTGAGTGATTATGTTTTATATGAAAAAGTAAAATATGGTATTGATAAATCTGTTAACTATAGCAAGTTGAGTAAAGAAAATTATGTGTTTTCTACTAGTCTCAACAAAGTCATTGAACCTAAAACATATTATGAAGCTATAAAAGATAACAGATGGATTGATGCCATGAATCTTGAAATAGAAGCTCTTAACAGAATTAACACTTGGGTAATTGTTGAACTCCCTGCTGGGAGAAGAGCAATTGGTTGTAAGTGGGTTTGGAAAATTAGGTATAAGTCTGATGGAAGTGTTGAAAGGTATAAAGCTAGGCTTGTTGCCAAAGGCTTTGTTCAAAAAGAGGGAATTGATTATGAAGAAATTTTTTCACCAGTAATTAAAATTGTTACTGTTAGGATCATAATTATTCTTGATGTGCAAAATGGCTGGCCTTTGTTTCAACTTGATATTAACAATGCCTTTTTGTATGGTGAGCTTGAAGAAGATGTTTATATGCAGTTACCTCAAGGACATTTTGATGAAAAGGATACTAGGGTATGCAAACTAAATAAATCTTTGTATGGTTTAAAACAAGCACCAAGGAAGTGGAATGAGAAACTTGTTTTTGTGTTAAAAGAAAATGGTTTTTGTCAAAGTAAAAGATGTGTTTCTTCTTTTACTTGTGTATGTAGATGATATTGTTATTACTGGGAATAATGTTGGTGAGATTGAAAAGGTTAAATATTTTCTAAGAACTAAATTTCTTATTAAAGATTTGGGAAAATTAAAGTATTTTCTGGGTATTGAGCTTTTAGAGGAAGACACTGGTTTGTGTCTTACTCAAAGAAAATAATGTTTAGAGTTACTTGCAGAATTTGGTATGCATGCTTGTAAACCAAGTAAGACTCCAATAGAGTCTGTGAATGTCTCTGATAAAAATAAACAGAAAAGTGAAATTAAAAATGAACCTTTACTTGGTGTTAACAATTATCACAAGCTTGTTGGAAAACTTATTTACTTGACATTGACTAGACCTGATTTGTCTTATGCAGTTCACTGCTTAAGTCAGGTTATGCATAGACCAATGCAATCTCATTTGAAACTTGCTTTTAGAGTTCTAAGATATCTTAAAGAGTCACCAGGTAAAGGGATTTCTTTTAGCAAAAGTGGCAGTTGTAATATGAAAGTATTTGTTGATTTTGATTGGGCAAAGTGCAAAATTACTAGAAAATCTGTGACTGGTTTTGCTGTGTATCTAGGTAACAACCTTGTTTCCTGGAAAAGCAAGAAACAGTCTCTTTTGGCAAGGTCTTCTGCTGAAGCAGAATTCAGAGCTATGTGTAATGTTACTTGTGAGATTATGTGGATCTTAAAGATTTGCAAGGATCTTAGATTGCAGGTTGTTACACCTGTGGTGATGTATTGTGATAATAGGAGTGCAATGCAGATTACTGCAAATCTTGTATTGCATGAAAGGTCAAAACAATTTGAGATTGACTTGTTCTTTATAAGAGAAAAGATCACTGAAGGCATTATTGAGACTGTTAAAGTCAAATCTGAGAATAATATTGCTGACATTTTTACAAAAGGGCTAAGTGTGATTGAGCACAGAAAGTTTTGTGACATGTTAAAGCTAAAGGACTTTTATAAGCCCTAGCATAAGGGGGAATGTTGAAAGATATAAGTTGAGGGCTTATATTGTCATTTGTGCAATCTTGTTTTGTGTGTTGTTGTGATATACAGGTTGAAGATAGTAAGTGGACCAAAGTTGAAGGGGCTAAAGTGCAGACTTATTAAAGATCAAAGGTGCTTCTGTACCAAGTTTATTCTCCGGTCAAGACTTGAAGTCAAGGCTATATAAGCCATTCATATCTCATAATTAGAGTTAGTTTTAGGGTTTTTCTATGTGTATTTCTCACACAGTTGTTTCATAGGCTGTTAGTTGATATCTTGTATTCAGTTTCTTTAATTTCTTGTATTGTAAAAAACGCTTATGAAGTATCAACTATAAGGGAGGTTGGTTGGGTTGATACTTACAGTTTGGATTTTGGTATAAACTGTTTCTGTTTTGATTAATCATCACTTTGTATAAATTTAACAGCTGAATAAATGTAATCACTTATACTCACTGTTTATATCTATTACAAGACGTTTTTAAGGAAAATCTTTCTGGAAATACCCTAAACTCGCCAAAAGTATGCAAAACTTGCCAAAAATGCCAATCGTATTAATCACCGATTAATCCCGCCTAAACCGATTACAAGCTATAGGGGGTCGACCGCCTCACTACCAATTTGCGATTTTTGCAACCTTGGATTAAATAGTAAGGAATCAAATTGTTTACCTTGTCATGTTTCCAAGAACACCTATTTCAATAATAGAATGGTTTCTTGCTTGTGTGTCAAAAAATAGAAGTAGAAATATAAACGGGTTTGAGCATGTTTGGTGTGAGTTTCGCCCGGGTTTATGTTTGAAAGTATTCATTGGAGAGACAATACTTTTTGTGTTTTTAAAGTTTCTAGAAGTTAACATACTAATGGCTTGTGAGAGGAAGACAAAGAAAGAATAGTCTTGGTTGTGCGTGTTTATGTTGTTCGGTTAAGAAATTGAATGACTTTTGAACGAGTTGTTGAAGGCATATACTGAGGATTTGAGGTGGTGGATGTTGGCCTTAAAGATGGGAAGATGTTATTTAATCACCTAGTCTTAATACTCGTATGTGAAAATGCTTGAACTCAATGAGACCATTGCAATGTTAGACTTATAATTTTGAACATATTCGACGAATACTCGCGCAAAACGACGGTATATAACGGCAAATAATTATATTTGCCAACTTGTGATTATGGTATAACCCTTGATTTGTTTTTGCTTATTTTTTAAAAAATTGATGCAACCGGTTGCAACCGTGTGACCCTAGACGAATACCCGTGCAAACAATATTTTGTAAGCCAATTGATAAAGAGATATATGATGTTAATATTATGGTGTAAGACTTAATTTAGCTGTCATATTATGTTTGTAAAATCTAATATTTTGTCGCTAAAAGAGTTGTCAACCATGTGTTTGTAAGTTTAAGGGCGTGCTTGGTTAGGGGTTAAGGGGGGGTGGGGAATGGGTAAAGTATTCAAAAGGGCCCACATCACAAATAAATTGATGCTTGGTTGGGGAGGGCTAAGGGTTTGATTACCCCGTAGTGGGTAATGAACCATTATAGAGTAAATTGGGGGTAAGGTATTGATTACCCACCTCACTCATTCCTTTGCATTCCTTTCCGTTTCCCTTTCCCTTTTACTTTCCCCACTTTTAACCAAGCGGACCCTTAAATTCATTGTCAAAGTTGCCATTATTAATAACGAGTAAATTAGGAGAGATATAACAAGAAATTAGCTTTTCAACGACTAAGGTCAACAAGGCTTGTGTCTATCATGTGATAGGTGTTATGTGCAACAATTCCAAAGTAGCTACGCCACACTTCTGAAAAGATAAGGCTTTGCTGGGTTTGAATTTGTATTATGGTGGGTTCAAACATTGTCAATTAGTCCAGTCAAAAATCCGAACAATATCATTAGAAAAAATAACGTTTTCTATTCTCTTCTCTCAATGGTATTGTGGTAGAGTTTACTTATGTTAAATAAAAAGAAACAACATCTATTTTATGGATACTACTAAATGTTACCTACATCACATGGTAAAAGGCAAAAGTTCAATATATACCTCATATTTGTCATAGATCCAATGAATCAATCCTGGACATTTATTTATTTTTTATCAAAACAAAAAAGATAAACTTTCACTTTAAAAAATAAATAAATATCCCGCAAAGCGTTAATCGTTACGCGAAAAAATCATACAATCGTGACGAAAATTAAATTATCTTTATATAAATATGCACTTCTATATACTTTCAGGTTTTTTTTAAAAAAATTTCTGCCCTGAAAAATCACTTTGATTGTTACAAATCACATGTGATTTTTTAGAGCGGAATTTTGAAAAAAAAAATCGTCGGAAGTATAGATAAGTGCACATCTATATATAATTTAATTCTCGTCGCGATGCCATATTTTTTGTAGCTTGAAGATATACCGTTTGCAAGATATGTTGTTTTAAAAAAAAAGATGAAAAATAAATTTTATTAACTTTGATAAAAAAATGGATGTCTAAAATTGATTTATTATATCTATAATAAATATCAGGTGTATATTGATCTCAACTATTTGGTAAAATACTTCAAAGCATCGAAAATATACTCGCAACCCAAAATTTTAAACTTATACAAAATGCTTTACTTTTCTCGCTTATACAAAACGCAATGTATATGTGAACAAAGAATTTGACCAAAAAAAATCAGTTGTTAGGGTGGTGGCAATGGAGGGCGGCATGCTCCATGCCGAATTGGAACACCGTAGCCACTAGCTCGGCATGGACGAGGCGTAAGTGACTTCGGCATCTTATCCCGATGAAGCATGGAACCTTGGAACAAAAATAAAGCCGTTGAATTATGGTGAGGCATGGAATCATGGTTGCCACTAAAAAAGTATGATGAGGCATGAGAAAGGCATGAGGTGAGATGGCAAAATATTATTGGTGGATGATGAAACATAGGAAAGACATCGAATAATGACTGCCACCACCCTTACACTGTTATATACAATACGTACGATACATGGGTTGCTTTTAACCACATCTATAATACTATAAAGTTGAACCCCTTAATTTAATGTGCAAGGGTGAATGTGCACAACAAATTGTACGGTACAATCCGTGTAAAGCCATATGATTGAATTTCAAGTATTGAAATATGTAATCCTCAATGAAAGCGTCTATCTTTAGGAGACGAAAAGTTCTAGGATACAAATCAATAATGCCATGAATGCAAGAAGCTCAACAATCGTATTTGTGGTTACATGAATACATTATTTGGTACAACATGCATTGGAACACAAAAGGGTTGCAGTTATGCGCCCTTAAAGAAGCCGAATCACTTATCAATTACATATCTCTTAAATGGAGACTCCATAAATGAGGCATGAAGAACAATAGGAATAAAACCAACACATTCCAGTACGTGTGTTATCATGGCTGCACAGGTTGGATGCTCAAATGGTGAGTTGTTCCTAAACGAATTGAATCTTGAATCAACTGGTACCATAGTGTTGATGTTGTGTAGAATGTGGGATGTAAATACTGCAACAGGCCGGTACTTGAACACCGATTTCTTGGTGTCTGATGCAAAGGTATATGCATATGTACCTCCCCAATACCTGAGTTATAAGAATAGATAATAAAGGATTAAAAAATGTATGTATTATTTAACAACAACTTTTAACATGGTTCTATTGCAGAGTAATGTTATCCATTGTACCGCCAAGGCAAACGTGGCTCACAATTTCTTGAGGTTAAAAGAGGGAGGTGTTTACACTGTTAGAAATTTTGTTGTCATGCATAACAAGGAAGACTTTAGAGTTAGGAAGGATGATCCCTTTATGATAGAGTTTGATGGATCAACGTCAATAAGAAAATGCTTGGTTATATATGAAGGGTTTGTCAGACATCCTTTTCAGTTGGTGGATTTAGATCAAATCAAGCCTACGGATAACAAATATCTCATTGGTAATTTTCTATTTTGTATTTTTGTCCAATTAAATTCCGTTTAAATAGTGTTGCCATAAAAATTGTTACCTCTTAGATGTCGCAGGTTATGTGACGAATGTTGGAAGGATGAATCATACGAAAGCAGGCTCAAAAAACATTGATTTCTACCTGACCAATCAAAAGTTCGTATTTATGTTAATTGCAGTTGATGCTGACAATTTTATAACTTTTTTTTTGGCTAGTATGTGTTAAGAAACTAACCGTTTGTTTATTTTTTCCCCGTGACATCAGAGGTCAATCGATACGGGTGACTCTATGGGGAGGGCTCGCTGATATGTTGATTGAAAAGAAATCAAAATAGACAGGCATGTGCGTTGTTGTTGTTACGTCCAAATCTGCAAGGCATTATAACAGTTAGTCAGCTTGGTCTATTTATCTTTTGCATAGTATACGCCTTTATCATGCTAATTTAGTTTTTAATTTTACCTCTCAGATAAACTCTATTTATCGAGTAGTTCAGCCACACAAATACTAGATGCTGTTGACATTCCTGCAATCAACGCATTGAAAAAAGACGTCGGGTATGAAATTGTTTGAATATAAATTTTATAGATGATACGATTCAAACTGCTATTAACTTACCAAGATCGTTTACCTGTTTGTTAGAAGTGTTGTGTCTTCAACAGCATATTTGGGTGCACACATCTCTGAACCCAAAGATGGGACAATAGAGAATCTGCTCATGTGGGCCCGCAATCGGAAAAATGATGTATGTTTTCTTTTCCCCCCGTTAGCTGTGTAGCCTCCTTAAACTGCATGATATTGATATATTTTATTTATGCAGTCTGCGACTTTCCTATGTAAAGCCAAGATTGATGATGTGCGTACTAGAAAGGGATGGAATTTTTCGTCATGTGGAGGCGACAGCTGCAAGAAAGGAGCTACTAGGAAGGGTGGCCGTTTTTGGTGTGATTCATGTGAGAGACCGATTGAATACCCTGTGATAAGGTACTATTATATTTGTGACTCATATGTTAGACATTTGTATACAGTATATATAATTATTGACATTCATACTTACTATCCACTATATGCTCTTCACAGGTACCGCCTTGAGCTTGGTATCTCTGATGATACCGGTAGTACTGTGGTGGTCCTTTTTGATGAGGCCTCGGTTAACTTTGATAAAGTTTCCAGCTTCGGCATTGTTGACGGACGATAAAGAGGTACATCTGAAATTTTAGAGTTTATTTGCACCCCTACTCCCGTGCCCCATTACTCATGATTTGATATGCAGAGTCTCGATGATCACGCCAACTTGCCTTCTCCCATACTCGATCTCATTGGCACAACACACGAATTTGAAATCAAAAGTCATACATATTATGAGTATGGGAAGTTTGAGAGTTTTACCTGTTGGGCGGTGGACTCACCTCATCCCTCGATTGAAACTGAAAGCTCAAGCACCATTGATAATGAAACTGTTAGACCAGTTGCATCATCCAAAACATTAACCCCGTCTCCATCTGTTGTTACACCGTCCAAACCTACAGAGAATAACAAGAAAAATAGGTAATCAACACCTGTAATATTTGTCTCCCAAAAATGTCCTATAATAAAAATGTTCGTTCCTTTAGGCCTTTTGCTAATGCAAAAAAAAGATACCTGATAGGTATGGTTTTGTTATTTTCAGAGTGTACCCCGAAGATTCAGACGTTGATGATGAACTTAGGCCTTTGGCTGCTGGGCAATATACTGGGTCTATCAATGCGAATATCAAGCCCAATGCGCCATCGGACTCATCGTTCAAACGGTTGCTCAAGTCTACCCCTGCAGATGATAAGAAAAAAAAAGGTCATCACGACATAATACGTTTTGTGACAACATAAATACCAAACATTTTAACGGTTTTACCTTAGACCTATTACTTACGCAACAAATCTAGCATGACAAACATTGTTCGAATATTTTCAGGGCGGATATTGAACATTCAAACGTGGATATTGAACTTATATCTGTAGATGGTGACCAGGATAGTCAGGACGACACCGCAACTGACAAGAAGAAAATGAGACGGTAAGCACATGTTGTCTACCATATTTGGTCATATATGGTTTTATATCTGCCCACATATTAATACAACCCTCTTTGTATATTTTGTGGTCAGGTTTGTCATGGATGATTCAGAGTGCCCCTGAGCCAGCTGTACCCGAATAATCCTTATCAAATAAAACAATTATGACGTGAATAATAAACTGGATTAAAACTGAATTTGGGATCCTTTGTTTTTTCTGTTTGAAAGGCACAGAACTGTTACACTTTGTTGCATCAGATTCTATTTTGTTTTGATAATTTATTATACTTTTCTGTCATGCAAAATATTGGTTCTTTTCTGCTTGACTTGGTTTCAGGTACATCCAATATGAACCGGCTGTGAAATGGACGCTTTCCACAAGATACCAAATGAAAATGCCGATTAACAATTATTGTAAAAAAACCATACTTTGGGCAAATAACTATTACAACAACTTATGAATTATATGGAATACCATTTGTTACCATTGGCTTTAAAAGTCCAACAATATATTATTTCCATATTCATACAGTAAACACATGGGTTCAAAATGGAAATCGTATCACAATACTTACACACACTTTAATACATGGCTAAAAATGTTTTCGTTGAATTTCGTATTTTTTGGAGTTAATTATTATTTTTAACAAACAATATGCAATTGGTTGTCAAAAACGACCACAAACTCACATACTACAAAAGTATCATACCCGCATAATCCATATTATAAGAATAACTTAGATGATCAAAATATTGAAGATGTTTATGCTAATTACTACATTGAACAAGATTGTCTTAAATTATCTTTGTACCATCCCTAACAAACTAGACATTACATGCTAAATTATGATATGTAAAGCTTTGTGGTTATGGTATCTTAAGTAATTACAAGTGTTAGGTTATGATTGGGGTTGGCAAACAACAAATTGTGAATGTTTAGATATGATATTTCATCGCCACTTATTATTAATTATACGGGTTTCCAAAACTCTTTCTATTTATATGTTTTTATGTCCTATGATACATCTGTTTAATTTTCATGTAAATTATTTCCTTTAACCATAACAGTGGTCTTAAAAATAATTGCATTATAACAGTGAAGAGTATTATGTGTTTAGATAATTTGTAAATATAATGTATTATGGTGTAATCATTATATAACTCAACTTTATAAAATTTTCTGCTCATGGCCATTTCACCCACACTTTGATACATGTTTAAAAATGTTTTACGCCAATTGGTTGTCAAAATCGACCACTAAATGACTTACAAATTTAAATTGTATAAATCACCATATTAAGAGTAGTTTTGTAAATTGGCACTTTTGAAATTCATGTAGACGATACTTTAATTTAAATATAGTAGTTTGAATCAAGTTGTGAGTATAAGAAACCAATGAGATATGACCAAATGAAGTTGAGTTATGTTTTTTCCAAGTAGACTAAAACGCACTCATACTAGGCTTTTTAACCAAATTATTTCATAAAGCTCAGTATCATTATTAAAACTCGATAAGAATCTATAATACATATAGAGACTTACCATGAACTATAACTATCTGCCTTTTCATTGTACACCACACTTATTGCATCAGTTAAGTAGTAGAATCCCAATAGGTGATATACTAAACTTATTAATTCATTATCTTGCCAGATCTGCAATATGATCTGTTGCAAAGGTTAATCAGGTCCTTCAAGCATTAAATGGATACAGGTACATTTGACTTTTACAAGTTTACATACCTGCCGATTATGTATGTGATTAAAGCTGTATTTGTCTTTGCATTGCAGTGTCACACGCTGAACAGTCTGAAACTCCATCCCTGTCAGACATATTGAACAAAACTTTGTTTATTCATTCAAGAACAATAATCAATGGCAGTGGAAAGATGCAGAGTTTCTGTGGTTTACGGATGACACAAAATGTTTGACCATTTACAGGTTCGTCTCATTTATAAGACTTTACTTACATTATGCAATTACAACAAATCTGCAATAATGCATACCTACTTTTGCATGATCAACATACTTTGTTAGGACAAGAATCACACTCGGTAGGCA
The DNA here is from genome assembly GCA_019973895.1 of Chrysanthemum seticuspe. Taxonomy (NCBI): domain Eukaryota; kingdom Viridiplantae; phylum Streptophyta; class Magnoliopsida; order Asterales; family Asteraceae; genus Chrysanthemum; species Chrysanthemum seticuspe. Next base: position 332,197,413 of record BPTQ01000009.1, read on the forward strand.
CTTTGACAGACCTGCCACTGAACCAAATAGCTTCAACCTCCAAAAATCCCTTTGTTTATAAAAAAAGAAGATCGGCAGGTAATTAGTACTAAAGTTGCGAGTTTATCGATTTCATAATATTTAATATTACCGTAATGGTTATTCCTATAGGAACACTTTCTCATCGTGCGGCTAAAAAAACCCCACATGGAGATGCACATGCATCTGCAGGTAATTAAACATGTTATAAGTCTTGCATCCTGTTAGTTAACTTATTATAATATGGTTCTTATCAATGATATTTACCTTTATTTGCATGGTATTCCTGTGGTGTACCATGATATTGGCCCGCCAACATTTGAATGTCAAAATTGCAAGGCTGTTATGTGGTACCAGGAAAGAACTAACGTAACAAAAACCGTTGTAAACCCAACGTTCTCTGTTTGCTGCCAAGGGGGAAAAGTGCTTCTTCCGATATATAATGAAACACCTTCGCCTCTTAATGAGCTTATGGACTACAGCATTCCTGCAAACTCAAGATTCAAAGAACATATCAGGGTGTATAATGGTATGTTTTGTTACACATCTTTTGGAGCAAGAATAGACCATTCAATTAACACAGGCAGGGGTCCATATACCTTTAGAGTAAATGGCCAAAACTATCATCGAATAGGTTCTCTGCTTCCTAAACAGGGCACTCAGCCTAAATTTGCGCAGCTATACTTTTTTGACACTGAAAATGAACTTAAGAACCGAATGGGAGCTTTTGTAAGCAAAGATAGTGGAGAGTGCGTGGATGCAAATATAGTAGCAAGCCTTATGAAGATGTTCAATCAAACAAATCCAATCACCAAGGCATTTCGAATGGCAAGGGATTGGTCTGAGTCCCATAATTCAGCCAACTTTGAACTACGCCTCCTAAGTGGTCGAGGTGCATCTCGGCAATATAACGCCCCATCTGTACCGGAGATTGCAGCTCTGATTACTGCAGATTTTGGTGATGGTATTCCCACGAGAGATATTGTTGTATGAAACAAGGAGGAAGGGCTAAAACGTATATCTGAGCTGCATCCGGAATACATGGCCCTCCAATATCCATTATTATTTCCATATTGAGAGGACGGGTATCATGAAAAGATACTGTATCACAACAACAAAGGTGTGCGCAAAACCAAAAGGCCTTTTGTTATAATGAAAGAGTACTACTCATACATCATACAACATCGAAATAACCAAGGCACTACATTGCTTAGAGGTGGCCGATTATTGCAACAGTTTTTGGTTGACGCATATGCGGCTGTCGAGGAGCAAAGGCTTACATGGAATAGGAAAAATCAAGATACGTTACGTATGGATTTATATCACAACGTGTGTGACGCTGTAACAAGAGGTGATACAAATGCGGCAGGGTTGGGAAAACGAATCGTCCTACCAAAAAGTTTTATAGGCGGCCGAAGGTATATGATGCAAAACTACCAGGACGCAATGGCTATATGTCGAACATATGGAAACCCATACCTGTTCATCACTTTCACTGCTAATACAAAGTGGCCTGAAATATCAGAAATGTTAAAGCACATTTCGGGCCAAAAAGCACATGACCGTCCAGAAGTGTCCACGCGCGTTTTCAAGCTTAAGCTTACTGAATTGTCAAATGATCTTACAAAACGCCATATTTTTGGCAAGTCCCGGGGAGGTAATGCACCTTACCTAATAATGGCAATATGTTTGCTCTTTTATAACAAATTAATGTATTATCTTATTTGTTTCTCAATTTTCTTTCAGTTGTATATGTAATAGAATTTCAAAAACGTGGCCTACCTCATGCTCACATCCTACTATGGCTAGAAGAAAGATTTAAATGGAAATCCCCGTCCCAGATAAATGATATAATTACGGCAGAAATACCATGTCGAGAAAATGATCCAGACGGGTATAAAGTGGTAACTGAATTTATGTTACATGGTCCTTGCGGTAAAGATGCTAAACACGCACCATGTACATCTGAGGGTAAATGCTCAAAACATTTTCCTAAACTTTTCGTTGCTGAAACAATGGTCGATAGTGATGGTTATGCTATTTATTGTCGGAAGGATAATAAAGCTTACCATATAAAAGGCAAATTCAAATATGACAACAGATATGTGGTTCCTCACAACCGTTATCTCCTTCTGAAATACCAAGCCCACATCAATGTAGAATGGTGCAACAGATCAAAGGCAATTAAGTACTTATTCAAGTACTTGAATAAAGGTCCTGATAGAGCCACAATTGTTATACAAGAAAATGTAAAAAACAATGGTGGTCAGGCAGATGTCCAGATTTTAGAGGTGGACGAAATAAATAATTATTTGAATTGTCGTTTTTTAGCTCCATGTGAGGCGGTATGGCGTTTGTTTTCCTATGACATCCATTACTCAGATCCATCAGTAATTAAACTCAATTATCACCTGCCAAATCAGCATGCAATCACACTTCGTGATTCAAAAAGCTTACCAGCACTAATTCAAAGGGAAGGCATCGATATAACCATGTTCACTGATTGGTTTGAATTAAACGTGCATGATACAGAAGCGAATAAATACACGTATTCTGAGATACCTGCCCATTATGTGTGGCATGAGAAAGACAAAATATGGAAAGAACGAAAGAAGCATAAATGCATTGGGAGGATTGTTTACTCGCATCCGGCCTCTAGAGAATGATACTATCTTCGAATGTTGTTGAACATTGTCAGAGGACCTCGATCCTTTGAGAAACTCATGACTGTTAACGACAGATTATGTTCCACGTTCAAGGAAGCCTGTTTTGCATATGGCCTTTTAAATGATGACACAGAATGGACGCACGCAATATCTAAAGCAAGTGTGTGGATGTTCGAACCACAGCTCCGTGACATGTTTGTGACAATTCTATTGTTTTGTAATGTCAGCAGGCCTTTAAAATTATGGGAAGAAAACTGGAAATTTTTAGCAGAGGATATCCTACACAAGAAAAGGAAAATGTTCGATTACCCTAACTTAGAACTGACAGATGAACAACTTCGGAACTATTGTTTGCTTGAAATACAAGAGTTGTTAAATAGTTGTGGAAGATCTTTAGGAGATTTTCAAGATTTACCACTACCAGACCCAATGTTGCTAACCAACATGGACAATCGTCTCATAAGAGAAGCGCTGGCTTATGATATGAAGGAAAGTAAGATTCAACATCAACAACTCCATTCATTGTTAAACCCCCAACATCGTCTAATCTATGACGAGGTTATTGAATCTGTAAATGGTAACAAAGGGAAATTTTACTTTGTGTACGGACTAGGAGGAACCGGAAAGACATTTTTATACAAGACTATCATCTCAAGGCTGAGATCAGAACGTAAAATAGTGCTTGCCGTCGCATCTTCAGGTATATGTTTATACTAAATTTAAATAAACAACTAACTTGCACATTTAAACAAATACGCAACTGATAATGGTCCTTAAATTGTATAGGCATTGCTTCATTGTTGCTACCAGGCGGGAGAACGGCACATAGTCGTTTTGTTATACCACTTGAATTATTAGAAAACTGCACGTGCGGCATAAAACAAAACACGCATATGTCAGAACTCATGCAGCAAGTGAAACTAATTATCTGGGATGAAGCTCCAATGACCCAAAAATATGCTTTTGAGGCATTGGATAAGACGCTGAGAGATATCTTAGGATATCATGACCTTGACAGTAGAGATCGAATATTTGGGGGCGTGACGGTATTGCTAGGAGGCGACTTTCGTCAAGTGCTGCCAGTTATACCAAAAGCAACCAGACCAGTCATTGTTCAATCATGTATAAACCATTCTGAGTTGTGGAAGCATTGCAAGGTATTTACCCTTACACGGAGTATGCGTGTCAATGAGTATAGTGAGAATGGACTGCTTGATACTCGAAAACAGGATTTCAATAAATGGGTATTGGCTGTGGGGGATGGCAATTTGCCAGCAAAATGCAAAGAAGATGAGGACGAGCCATCTTGTATCGACATTTCCTGAAAGTTTCCTAATCCAATCATGGGATTGTCCTATCGAGAAAATTATAGCCGAGACATACCCTGATTTTACAACAAGACAGACTGACGATGTGTATCTCAAAGAATGGGCAATCCTAACTCCTCGGAATGATGATGCTGATACTATCAATGATTATATGTTTAAACAATTAAAAGGGGACTCTGTTACATACAATAGCGCGGATGAAGTTTGCAAGGCATCTACAGACAATCTAGATCAGCATGACCTGTACCCGATTGAATTTCTAAATTCCTTAAATTTTCCAAGGACGCCCCCACATGAACTTCAATTAAAAAAGGAACTACCCATTATGCTATTGCGTAACATATATCCAAGCAAAGGTCTGTGTAATGGAACAAGATTGCTCATACCAGATTTAGGCCAATTTGTTATTCACGCAACGATCCTTACAGGTTCAAATATAGGAGACAATGCCATTATACACAGGATTATACTAACATGAACGCAATCCAAATGGCCATTTATCCTAAAACGACGTCAATTCCCTGTAAGAGCATGTTATGCGATGACTATCAACAAAAGTCAGGCCAATTACTTACTTACGTTGGCCTCTATTTGCCTACTCTCGTGTTTACACATGGACAACTTTATGTGGCGCTGTCTAGAGTTACCACTCCTGACGGCCTTAAGATACTAATGATTGAAGACAAAGACCCTAGACTTAAGAACTGCACACGTAACATTGTTTCCAATGAAGCTTTCAGTAGCCTGTCTTAGCATATCTATGTAATGTTCATATGTTAAATATAATAAAGTGGTACATTTTATTTTAGATATACATTATTTGTGTTTCCATATTCAGATACACATAATAAAATTTGAACGCCAACACCTGTGGATAGTTCAGCACATTTATTTATTATTACTTTATTACTTGCCACAAACACTCATAAACTTTATAATATTGCTCCAATTCTTAACAGGTGTCCATTATCTGTATTCTCATGTTAAAAGACACATAATAAATTGTGACCACCCATACTTATTCATATACCATTGTTTTCTGATTTATGAAATAACCTCAAAACCTAACTGCATACTCATCAACTGCTATTATTGCAGATAATATTAATAGTATCCACAAATGTTCACATAAATATATAATAAATTGATTTTATGGTTTATTAGGAGTTACATATCCTTTATTAATTTCAAGTCAGTTCAAAAGCTTGATGAGACATTTAAAAACCAACTTATCTCAGTAATATAGACATATCAACTCCTTTATTATCATACAGAAATCAGATATCCGCATTGTAAAACTATGTCATTCAGCAGGGATGTCGTCTCACACTACTTTCATATGCCCTTACACCGAGCTGCAAAATGCTTTAATGTTGGTTCGTCTCTTTTTAAAGTGCATTGTCGATCGGTTGGAATTAAATCTTAGCCATATCGAAAACTTCTCAGTTTAAAAAAGTTGATTAACTATTTTCAGGTTAGCAATTAATTGACACTAACTTTTGTTTCTGATTTTCATACGACAAACCTGATTTAAGAGGAGAAAGTTGATCTGCAAGCTTCAATATTTCCAGATAAAACAATTATTTCAATCTTATAAAAATGGTTTTCCCTATTTGCTAATATATACATATTTTAAGTCACAAACATTAACATTTAACTATGCTTTTTATAGTACGCATTCATATGTTTTCTATATTGTGATATCCAAGTTTGTTTTCATTATAGGGCAAGGAAGGTGATTCAAATACTAATGAAAATATGCAAGAGATAATTTCAAAACTGCAGGAAGAAAAAAGACGGATAAAGGAAGATCCAGCAATTACGAATAACACGAAAAAATTAAGACGACGTTTTTTCAAAGCTACCTACAGGAAAAAAAACACATCAATTTGGAATTGTCGTTAGCACCACCAATAGTTCTGGATGTGGAACCGTTGTAGGTTATATATCCTAACAATCATGCAAGCTATGAACATATAGAGTTCTCTTATGGCAGCAACTATAAAGAGCAATAATAATGGAAAGCTTATTGATACCTAAACTCAAGTGTTCAAGTAGTATTTTTAACAAGTTATTTTCCTAGATTTCTTTCTTGAAGTTTGGTATGTTATTCTCTAAGTTTTTAAAATGAATAATGCTTAAACTACAAATTGCGTACTACGTTGTTTGGTCAGCTTTAATAACTCATACCCCAACTGTTGTTATTATAATACCAATTAAGTCAGCATAAAATTTTAAAATTCAATAATTAATAAACTGCATACCTTATTGACTATTATGCGATCAGTCGCACGCATTTTGCTCCGCTGTCTCATTGACGACGTATCTCATTATTTGCGTATACTAAACCGAAACACCCATCAAGCCTGAAACATCGTTATAATTTGTGCTGCATTCACTAGCACTAACAATATGAGCAAATCTCCCGTTGATCTTACTCACCAACTCTCATATCATCGCAATATCCTCAACGCCCCCATTTTTTGCATCAGCTAAAGCCACTTCGATATTCACCTACCCACTGCATTTATAACACGTAACCGTTATTAGATCAACTAATGAGCCATAAATCAGCAAACAACTACGCTTTCCTATGCAAGTGACTAATACGCTGACAAAAAACGAATATTCCCATGACTTAAACTAAATACAATTTGTCACGGCTTACCATTATTCACTCACCTATTATCTATATCTAAACCAAGAACAAGATTCAAAACAAAAGGAAAATAAAATAATATCTCAGTTTTGTTCAACACACTTTTAAATATTTAAGGATCTAAAAAGATCTCATGTTCTTGAACTCATAACCTCATAAATCTATAAGAAGTCAAGCTTCTTTTTTACAAAAACAAAAACGAAACAAGACAAAAACCTCGCCTACCTGATACATCATTAATCTTTATCAAAGCTTAGCTTCTATATATATCCGAAAAATTAAAGGGAAAGATCAAAACATAACTTTTTAACCTCCCTTTCATTTGGTTTAATCATAAACAAAACAATAACACACGTAGAAACATACATGAGCTCCTCCAAACGATCTTGAAGCAATAAAGGTTCTTTGTTGATAGACTATGCTACAGATGACAAACTAGGTAAAGTTACGGGTGTGAGTTAATGTTTGTCATGTCTGATTCATAGAGTGTGTAGCCTGAGACATATTTTGGAGCAAACTAAGCTGTTTTTCATGTTTCAAGGTGCTTATTTGAGATAAACTTGAATGGCTTTTAGACCCATAAAACTTTTAAAATACACAAAGAGTAGCTATCCTGTCACTTTTTTCATCTACATAGCATTTTTTACAACATAAGCAAATCCAAACACTATTTCATGAAGTGCTTCTTTTCAGGTGCTTATCGAAAAGATAAATGAAACAATCCCAAAGCCTCTATAATGCTTCTTTTTCAGGTGTTCGCACCTAGCATGAACTAAACTTTATAATGTAAAATCATTGAACCCCAAAAAAGCTCAAACCCCTAACTGGATTATCACTACAAAATCAAATTTGACCTTACACTTATTCGAACCCAGATCAATGATTACCAATCTCAACATAAAAACAACAAAAAGATTCAAGCTTTATAATGCAAAATTGATAAACTCTGATCAAATTATCATTAACAATTGAAACATTCTAACAACTATTATAAAAATCTTCAAACATCTTCCAAATTTACTATGATATTTAAAACATATACTTGCTTTTCAGGATTGAATCGAAACTAACATAACACAATATCATTTATAAATCAACAAACATCCTAAAGTAACAACCTTGAAATAAATTATAACGTTTTAACATTCTCCCTTTCAATCTATCATATTCAAATCGAATACCTGAGATATTAGGCTCAATCAGCAGATAATCAAGCACTTTATAATAGCCCTCAATAATATTTGATTGCTTAACATTTATTTTGATTGATTTTTCGTTTGATTGAAAACCCTAAATCGGATGTTTGAATGTAACTGTGTGTTTTGACCGAGTGTAAGTGAAATAGATGTGTGAAACACTGAAAGTCAACACACACACTACTTGACCATTTTATAATAAAAGTAAATAACTAAATAAAAATACTTACTTTCTTCAAGTTACTAAACCATTAAAGCTTAAACTAGTAAAGTGGTAATTCATCAGTTTAATCCATTCACAATATATATAGTTATAGTTAAAATAATAGAGTAGCAGTCAATAAAACCTTACATACAGCCATAAAATTTACATCAAAACACAAACCCCCCCCCCCCCCAAATCTTCCTATTCTTCATCTTCGGAATCATCAACCTCATCCAAGTCTTCCAAAAACTCATCCTTCTCCGCCAAACTCCGACGACATAGCACCAACAGCTGAGCAAGCAAGTCAATCTTTCTTCGAACCTTCAACTGGATCTCACGAAGGGCAAACTCACCTGTTGCTGCAACGGCATTGAAAGAAGGAAACAATCTTCCAGCCTCATCGATTGTTTCTTCTTTTTTAGCAACAGTTTCTCTGAGAATGGTGTCTCTTCTCCCAGCTTCTCGATCAACTTCTTCTCCTCTGCAATGTCTTGCAAAATCAAAAGCCTAAAAGCATCGCTCAGCTTGCCTGATTCTGTGGCAGCTTTCATTTCGTCAATGTTAGGTGTGGAAGACATTTTTCGATTAGGGTTAAGTTATGGATGGTTGTGTTTATGGTTTTGTAAGTATACGTAATTACAATGTACTAACTCATAAATTGCACAAATAATTACAAAAAAAAAAAAAAAAAAAAAAAAAAAAAAAAAAAAAACACTCAAGAGCCACTGGGAAATTTAATTTGGGTGTTACTGTAGCCCTTTCATATTCTTCATGCAAAAATTTGATATGCAGTATTTAGGAAGATATGTAATATTGTAATTTAAACCCTTCATTTTTGTACTGGATCTAAACCAGCCCCTATATATACAATGCTTTGGCATTAACATTCTAATCTTAAAAAAAAAAATAATGGTAATAACTTATAGATTATCTTTATATTTATATACTAACATTTCCACTATGTGTTAAATGAAACTTTAAATAAAATTAAGCTAGTTTAAATACACCAAGTTTATCATTTGCCATGAAATAAATATATATTCCTTTGACATATCATCATCCCATAAACAAACAAAACATTCAAATTATTAGAACTAACAAAAGTACCTAAACTCAAACAACTACTTAAACTCATTCATCTTAATAGCATTAGCTTCTTCCTCATGGGCACCCACTTTCGCTTCATCTAGCAAATAGTTTAACTCTGCAAGCAATAACCGATGCCTATCTTGGGTTTTTCTTAAAGCTTCAAGTGACTCCAAAGCAACCCCGTTAGCACCATAAGCTTCCGTGTTTGCCATCATTGTATGGTTCTTCGCTATTACCCGCCTCAAATATTGGCAACAACCGAATAACATTTTGGATAATGCATCATCTTCACCTGCCTGTTGCACAAACCACAAGCGCATGCAATTATGCAATTTTGAAGAACCAGCGACATTCGATAAATTACCTATCAACTCTAAATTTGCCATTGAAAATAAAATATACAAAAAACCAAATGGTTCTATAACTCATTAGGCTGGTCCCAGTCATGACCTGGGACGAACTGGGTCATCCAGCGCCACGTCAGCTTTCTCTCTCCAGCGACCTGACATGACCCGGATGCCCCAGTCGATGACCAAAGCCTTTTTTTTTTTACTTTGATGACCAATCTTTTGTAAAAATACATGTCTACATTCCATGCATGTATACTACACGTGTTAATTATATAATGTTTGTTGGTCATTTCATGCAAATATATGCACAGATCATTTCATGCACAAATTTTCTTTTATACTTTGATGACCAATCTTTCATTTCATGCAAACACAAAAACCATGTATCCAACTTTCAAGTCATGCATGCACATCTCATGGTAAGTGGTTTGTTTGTTTGTGTTTTGTGAGTACTTAAACTCAGTTCCAAAAAAGAGAAAAAAAAAAGAAGGGAACAAGCAATAAAAGTCGGTCGAAAATGCACCCGATGTTGTGTTTTTCCCTCCTCCAACCGATTTGGCAACCTTGTACCACATCCGTGATAACCGATCTACACATCGGTTGAGGGGGAAACTTTTTGGTGCCCAACCGATTTACACCTCTCGAATGCGACTAGCCTTATGAAACAAGCACCAAATAAATAGGCCAAACATTATTTATGTAACATACTAATATTAAAGTGTTACATATGAAAGGTCTTTTTTTAAATGTAACATATTAACATAAACCTCTTCACATATACTCTTATAAGGTTAATTTTCAATCTAAAATAATAGGAACTTAAATCAATGCCGTGGTACAAAAAACAAATGTAGTCATCTTTACAATTTAGGACATTGACCAAAATAAAAATTAGGTCAACATTATTATGTAGTCATCTACAGTAGAACTGAAGAAGCAACTTTGACATATAATGAATGTGGTAGTTATTAATTTGCGAACCATGCAAATTTGCATAACGAAACCTAGGTAAACATTACCCGACAAAGTTACAACTACATTACGCAACAAGAATTTTCCTCCGCCCTACGATAACAAACCTTATGATACCATCAATTGCAATATCTTATATGTAACTACTTGCATACAATATTACATAAAAAAAACATATTCATTCAACCCTTACCAAATCAGTGCAACGCACGGGCTTATAATGCCTCGTAAAAATCCAATTTTCTACCAAATGTCATTTACTTCTTCACCTGCCAATTGAAATGCAAGTTGATTTGCAACTACCAATTTACACATTGAATGTTTGATGTGCACTCAAGCGACTCAACATTAATGTCCTCGTTGTATCATCTTTGCCATCTCTCTGCTGCACTGCATCTTTGACGTGCATATATTACTCAACATTTAAGATGTGTGTTGATGTTGAATGACTTAATTAAGAAATCTCTAACATCTTTAAAAGTAAACTCTTGTACTCTACTAAGCTATCATAGCATGCACAATATTGACTACACACAAGCACTTTGTGCTATTTAATGTAACAACGTAGCTCTTCTTCATAACAATGTAGCTATGTAGGCATGTAGCTGTTTAATGTGTTTCATTTTTAGTATGGTTGATATAACCTGCTTTTGGATTATGATGACGTGTTTGATATATAAGACCATAATATTAGGCTAATAGATAACAAAAACCTTAATTTTCTTATCACTATTTCTTGCGTCAAGACTTTACATTCTGACTCCACATACGTATTAAAACTAACATGAAATTAAAATCGATAAATCTAAATATTAAACTCACACTTTGGGGGATGGAGAATAATCGATTATGTGCTAAACCATTACATGGATAATGGATGCCCTGCGCTAAACTTGTTACCTTAATAAGTTTGTTTGCGTAGTTGTAGGAGAAGTATCAACCTTGTAAACATGATACGAGACTATGTTAATGATCGATAACTCTCACATTCGTATGAGATAAGTTGTTACATTCTCTATAGCTAATCCTTTCTCCTTTACACATTTGTAACTTTAACATGACAATTACAATTCAGCTTACAACCATTGTTGAAACCAAAAAAGCACCTTGGTTTACAAAAAACGTAAACCAAACAACAGTTCGACTATTTTAATCATGCACGTTTTTGTTTTTGTTTTGTTTTTTTTGAATAAATAATAATGGTAGTTGACTAATGACTTAACCAACACGGCGATTTTGGGCAATTGTTCGTTATCCTCGTCACCAAATTCAGATCCGGCTCAACGCCACATCATCTCTGTCGGTGGTGGACATTAGGATATGCACACTTTAATAAAGTTTGAAATGGCATGCACTTTTTTATGAAGTTTGAAATGACATGCACTTAAAGTATTGAACTCTAAAGTTTATAAAGAAAATTTTTGCTATCACACAAATGATGGCGTTCTAACGATATGCACGTGCATATCTTCTGTCTCAAGTATGTTTGCATGTGATCTTTATCCGTGTCATTCACAACTAACATTTAGCCCGATCAAGCATTTACCACACTTACAGTGTCGCCACAAAAAAGCTTGTCACTATAGGATGTTTTTCTGAGTCAAGTTATATATTATAAAGGGAAGTAGATACTTAAAATAATTCTAAATCTCACATCACCTAAAATCATGCAGCAACTTTTAACGTTTTGTGTGTTATAAGCAGGTTATATATGAGTAAAGCCGTGAGTTGTACTGGTACTCAAAACAACAGCTTATCATGTTTTAAAACTGCAATAAGGTGTTTCGATATTCTTACTGAAACACGCCCTAAGTCATAGAACATATGAACAAAAAATCATAGAGCATTGGTGTTCTGGTACTTCATTTCGTATAAGAAAACAGTGTTTGGCAAGCCGCTAGAAGAAATGCGATTGTGCGCGTTCCTGTAATGAGAAAAAAAATCATTTTTGTTTGAACCGCATATATAGTAATCAGTTTTGAAAAGACCCCTGACACCCCCCCCCCCCCCCCCCCCCCCCCCCCAATCACAACCCGATGCAAGTAACTCACTACTAAGAATCGAATCGAGTCTTTTAGCCACGGACTACTTTTAGCCACGACATGACTAAAAGTGCACGACTCGTCCTGATCACCGCTACCTATGTTTGTTAGCTGCTCACTGCAAACCATTTAATGCATAGCATCTCATTTACTCTAACAAGACAAAATTAAAATGCACAACCACCACTTCCCTATTTGTACATAAACTTCAATGACCTCTTTTTATTTTGCTAAAAGCTAACCCTCCTGTAGAAGTCTCCAACCAAAGTGCAACTGAAGGACCGGATTGTCTTGACTTTGGACTCGGTATGGCTTCGAAGATTTCCGAGAGGGGGGGCTGAATCACAACAGAGGCACCAGCTTCTAACTTTGCTAGGTTCTTGTTCCCTATCTCCACAAAAAGATAGGTGGGTGTGGTTGGGGGACGGAACGGGAGTGTTCACTGTTGCGTCCGCTAGGAACATTATTGACACGGGCACTTTGGTTATTGATAATACTAGTACTCCCACAAGATGGAGTAAGGATGCTCCGATAAAGATTAATGTCTTTATCTAGAAATTACTTCTTGATAAACTCCCAACTCGTGATAACTTGGCGAAAAAAGGATTGGATATCCCTTCTACTTTATGTGGTATTTGTGATGATGTTACGGAGACCAATAGCCACGTTTTCTTGAAATGTCAGCTTGCTTTGGAGATATGGAGGCAAATTGGTCGGTGGTGGGATTTGGATATTCCCCACATGATGACGATGAAGGATTTACTTGGTTGGGTGGACAATCTCAAGATTTCAAAAATTCAAAAGAAGGGGTTGTACAACGTTGTGATTACCGCAGCTTGGAGCATTTGGAGGTTCCGGAATGAGACGGTCTTTGGTGTTGACAAGCCTAAGAAGGCCTTGATCTTCGATTTCATTGTATCTCAAGCTTTCTTTTGGATGTCTAATAGGAATAAAAATTTGAGATGTAATTGGATAGGTTTCTTACAAAACCCTATGTTAGTGCTAATCTCTTTGTAATTGTTTGTTTTTTGGCTCTAGCTCCTGGTTAGAGCTCTTTTATGATAGATGCTGTTCGAAAAAAAAAACACCCAAAGTGCAACTGAGACAACTAGCTAAATACCTTTAAATACAATCACAATGCAACTAGATGGACTAAACAAGCTATGCATATGTGTGAATAAAATGTATAATTGTATATATATATACTAGTTATAATACCCGTGCACGCACGGGGTTGTGACAAAAAAAATTTGTTATGTAAATATTGATTATTGCTAGTCTATATAGATGTATACATTAATTTGTTTTGATTTTATGTGATAAATAATTACTTAAAATAGTGTTTTAAATGATAAATGTTAAATATTTTTTTGTAAGATAGTTTGATCTAACCTTTCTTGGCGTGTTCTTCATGTTTTTTGTATATGTTAGTTTTTTTTTTTTTTTTTTTTTCTTTATGTAATTAAGTAAAGTGCTGGCGAAGGGAACAACGACGCAACAATGGCGCATCCTCAGTTGAGTTTGGCGGCGTCATAGGGCAAAAAACCTTATGGCATGTGTTACGCCACTGCATCAGGCATTCTAAGAATTCTTTGGGGATCTTTGAGAGTGTCTTTGCAAAATAAAATTTAAAGTAAGAATATTTGTTGACCAAATCTCGTCGGCTTTGACCCATAGCCCATACTAAAGAAATTGTTTTAAACTGAATGTGTTTCCACGTAATAGGCAATTCAAACAACCAACCCATTTTTCCGGTGATGACTAAATCGTAGTTTGCTTTTTAGCATCTTTTGAGTCTCCGGGGAAGCCTAAATCTTCCCAGCATTTTTGTCTATATAAGGCCCGTGCATGCACGGTTTATACAAAAAAAATTTGAGTAGGTCCGAAACCCAAAAATACGTTACAATAAAATGTAATACATACATAGAATCAAAAGACTATACAACAAAGGTTAAACAATGATTTGCGCATATATTACCACACACTCGGAAAATTCTCTTTATGTGTTGCTTTATGATAGATCCCCATGAGCCTCATTAGCCTGATTCATGACTTATTCAATCCCTGTGGATTAGTCGGTAAAAGATCGGATACCATGGTTACCAAAAAAAAAACCGTAAAAACTTCCAACATGACATACAATTATTAGTTTAAACAATTTATTAGACAACATGATTTTATTACAAATATTAGAACTTCTAGCTTTAATATTTTGTTCAGGGTCCAGCTTGGGACAAAAATCTTCTAATCCAGAACTGGATCATTATTGCAATGGTATGAATAATCTAATCCAGAACTGGTCCAGTTATATAGGCAAGCATCAAAACCAATGTGTTGAATCAATCTTCATCAAAGTTTTATAGGTGCACCTTGCAGATGGGAATTATACAATTAATTCAACTTTTATATATTATCACAGACGATTAACTTCTAACTATTTCCAAACATAGTCGACCTCACAAATGTTGACTTAGTTCTTATAAAAGAGGGTACAATGTTATTAGCATATACTCATATAACTGAATATACAACAATAAGATAGCACTGAAAACCTAATTATCAATAAAAGATGTGTTTACCATGAAAAGTAGGATTGTTTTATATCTAATTGGTGGTTAAACCAAGTTGGTTACTTAAAAATGGGCCTTTTGGGTTATACGTTAACGTCACCATGTGAAACATGTTGGATCAGAAAAGAAAAAAAGAACTTCGCTGTGAAATACTGAAATGGATTAATCGGGTTGAAGGTACCAAAAATGTTTATAGAATATGTTCAACAAAATATCCTTAACCAGTTTACCCAAACTATCAATATATTCTTTTCATAATATAGTTTTTCAGAGATAAATGTCACATTAGTTACTCGTAAAATGAAAAATGTGTTCACAGA
The DNA here is from genome assembly GCA_019973895.1 of Chrysanthemum seticuspe. Lineage (NCBI taxonomy): Eukaryota > Viridiplantae > Streptophyta > Magnoliopsida > Asterales > Asteraceae > Chrysanthemum > Chrysanthemum seticuspe. Next base: position 332,212,828 of record BPTQ01000009.1, read on the forward strand.
TCACCCGGACACAACCCAATACAACCCTTTACGCAACCTCTCTCAAGTAAATTGCCTATTTAGCAATGAAATTACCATGCCAAGTAGCACAAGTCCATGATAACGTCCTATTCTTTGTCACTTGAAAAATCGCCTTTAGTTAATTATGACATACAAATCTCTTGTTGCCCCTTAGAGCTTATGCAAGCTTTATCAATATTATGGAAAGTTTTCATGTTAACTTACATTTTCTTACAATAAGATCACTACAAATGAACTCATGCTCACATGCTGTTGGTTGGTTATGAACAACATCAAGTGGTAACCAAAGTTTCCAAAATAAGGCAAAGTTGGGTATAAGGAAAAAATGGTCATTTCTCAAAAAAAAAAAAAAAAAAAGCTATAAGCTTTATGAATAAGCTAAGCCCAACACCCCCTATAAATGCATAGTCATGTGATTCCCAAATATCCTAAGGAGCTGACCAAAAATTTTCTAAGATGTGTGCAGTCGGTTATGTATAAGTTGGTGTATCAGCATTATAAAAACACGCGCATAATAAAAGCGGGCGTACGCAGGTTCACGCGCACACGCACCTTGAAATGTACCGGGACTCAATTTTTCATACAGAAAATGCAAAAATAACAAAGATACATGGTGAAATAAGTAGCAACACTTGCCTACTTGATGTACTCTTCTTCAAACGCATATAATATCGGCATGAAGAAAGCATTCAAATTGGAATCAAAACGTATTTGAGCATGCATTAGACACTACAAATATTCATGATCTAACTTTATTCAGCTAATGGTTGATTGATGTCTTGATTGAAGAAATGAATCATAAAACTGACCAAGTACCTCAGATCCATTGTGATGTGTGTGAAGCTTAACCCATTTTGTGGCACCACTCTACTCCCGATCAGTCTGTCAAAAACATGCCAACACAAATTAAACTAATCACATAGTATCATAAACTAATGCTAATTCATATAATTGTTACTATTTTCTATTACAAAATTGCATAATTTAAATGTTGAAACACTTCTAATTGCTTAATTTCTTCCGCGTCAAAAGAAAATACATAAAATTTCTTTAATTGGATTGAAAGACTCATATGAGTTATGTTACAATATCGGATTCTTCATGGGCAAAACTTGCATGTAAGGACAACTTTTCCTCAAGTTCCAATGTGTGAAACACCTAGCCTTTATACACTGGCCGACTCAAAGTTATGTTCCTTAAAAGTTAAGAACTAAATGTATTAAACTTTAATGGGCAAGATTACGAACATTCTAATGAAACTCACATTCATAATAAAAATATTAGAAACTAAACTCTTTTTTTTTTTTTTTACTTTATATACCTTTAATCTGTAATCTAACCACAATAACACCATTAAGCTAATCAAGTTTCCACACTTTCATTGCCAAAAAAGAATTATAAGCCATTGAAAGACATTCAAGCAAGAGCAATGACAACTAAAATTACATTAAATGTGTCATATTTAAAACATCAATAATAATGATTTTAAAAAAAATTGTTAACCTTAGAATTTGCCAATGAGGCTTACATTTCAAAAAAAATTGAAAACTACTGAAATTGTAACAATCTAGGTCGAATGTCGAGACCCTTAACACTTAGATAAGTAGAACAACAATGATGACATGTATCAAGATTATAACATAACATTACCAATCTAAATTAGCATTTAAATTTTCTTATCAAGTCGAATTATACAATACTCCACCAGAAAACTATCACACTTGAAAGACATATAAACAAAAACTATCGTAACATGTGGTATTGAATCCTCGTTAAATCACGTTTCTTAACTAAACATGGTATGTTTGAGGTAAGGGTCAACTTGCCGTATCTAATTAAAAGTTCATGGTGATAAACAAAAAGTGTTTCAAACCAAATTGACCCATTCCAACTCATACAAAATACAATTTAAAGTTTATCTTATAGTACATAATCATTGTTACAATATTGCATCATAATCAGTATTACAAATATACATGGTTGAAACACAGTTGGTTTCTTATATCAGTTTAATACATGTACAATTTGTTTCTCAACTTGGGTAACATGGAGAAAGTTATCAAACATCTCAACAGTATACTCCATATATTATATAAATTTAATGTTGTTGCTTTTTATCAATATTAGCAAAAGGCCCAACAAAAAGATACCTTTTCGTCTTCAAGATTAGCAACATGAACTTAATCTTCATTGTCTTCCCATGCCTAAAATGAGCCCTCGGTATGAATACTTTAGATGTACCATTGGTTACTTGTTTTTTTTCTTTTCTAGTAAGCTATAAACCACCAGATGAGTCACCTATATCTGCCACATATATGGAACGCAAGTATGTAATACGGAAATTATGCCTAATTTTGAAAAGAATTGCCCTACATAATCATGGAGTATTAGGCCTATTTGAAGCCATGATCTAATGTGATACAAAAGACTTCTTCTACCTGTAACTTCATTTAGAATTGGTGTTTTTGTCTTCGTTTCCGTTATATATAATATGCAAAATCTTCATAAGCCTAAATCACAAACCGCTATTAACATAAACATATTATCATGTATATGGTTAAAAGAACGAAGAAAAGATGTTACCTTGCAGTCATCAACTTTATTTTGGAGAAGTGGAAACTGGTATAGTATGCATCAGGGAGAAGCTAGTGATGCAATTAGGCTCAAAACTGAAAACGGTTTTTAATGTAAGACATGCAACTATGCACGTATTTGAAAAAAGAACCTTCACATGAGATTTATTTGGCTCACATGTTGTATACTTCATCTCCTGTAAATTGCCTGTGTTTTATACACTGTAGGGATGTGATGCAACTGACACGTTCGTGAAGGGGACCATATTTTCTCCCACCTTCCATATTTCCAAAGTTGTTGAAGGAGACATACCAGATGGAGGTAAGTGATAAATTTATGTATTTGCTGCTATGTGTGAACAGAAATGAATTATCCATCAAATAAAATGTGGAAATACATTGTTCTTTTGATAACAGGCAAAACAAAGACAAAATGGGTAGTTGATTGGTCAATGTCCAAGAATATGTAATCAATCACTGTGTTGTATATACCTGGGCTGATACTACTTACATAATTATACAATTACTAAAAAAATATGAATTACAATACCCGAAAACCATATAATACTAACTATCACCCAATACTACTTACATAATTCTACAATTACTCTAAAAAATATGAATTACAGTACCCGAAAACCATAAGTTACACAAACTAATCATCTAGCAAAATTTACCCATGAGTCCTTAACAATTTCCGTTTTGCAAAGTACTATATACAGAACATGCGTTTAACTTCTATATTTTGCAACACCAACCTAGTGCACCAAGACCCGAGTGTTCCAGATTAGGCGGCATACATAAACATAAACTCAAAAAGTATCAATTTAAACAATAGTCACATAATACTATATATTACCCAAACCTAAACTCGAAAACAGTACGATTACTCCAAGAATATTTAAACTAATCAAATAACATAATTTAACGAACTTTGAATTCAAGATCTAAATTTTACCCATGAGTCCTCAACAATCACCTTTGTTGCAAAGTCTCACAAACATTCAACAACAACAAACTACATCCGAATTCAGATCGGTTGCCCTCTCCTTAACCCATCCAACCCAAAATTAGCCTCATCAACATGTTCCATCATCTCGCCACATTTTTCTGAGATATCAAATGAGAAAAACATATACCCACATTTCAATTAACTAAAAAAAACCACAAAAACATAAACCCACATCTCAATTACCTAAAAAACAACAACCCTAAATCTATTATCCAACTTGCTGATATAAATTGAAAAAATACGTCTGATTAGCCAAGAATCACCCTTTCCCATTGTGATCCCCATTTGAGCAAACATAAAACGGTTTTTTAGATCACCATATGTGTTCACGATTGGTGATGGTCGGGTTTTCAGGTCGCAATATGTTTTTTTCCTGGTTTTGTGGTTCACACGATTGGGTGATGTCGGAGTCCTATGGTGGGTAGAAGATAGGTTTGGGTAGAAGATGGGTTTTCTGGTCGCAATATGTTTTTTCCGAATTTTCTGGTGCACACGAGTGGGTGAGGTCGGAGTAGAAGATAGGTTTGGTATTGTTTACAGGTCCTTGAAGTTTTTAATTTCAATCACGATTTTTAAAAGTTTTTTTTTTCACACTTTTGACACATAATTTTTTTGGCGTATTTTTCATTCTACACGATTTTTTTCAATTTTGACCAAATTCAATTCAATTTTGACTTTTTATAAACCAATCACGTCGCATAATTTTGTTTACGTGTCAAAATCAAGTAATCCTATTGGTTTAATTTTATTTTTTATAAGAAGTGTTTTGCAAAAACACTCTGAAATGATGTAATTCTTTTATTATATAAAAGATATATATATATATATATATATATATATATATATATATATATATATATATATATATATATATATATATATATATATATATATATACTAGGCGAGTACCCGTGCCTAGCGGCGTCGGTTTCCAGCGGCATATAATTAACGATATGCGATATTGTGGTAAGTGTTTCGTAACCTCGAGATCATCATCAATATCCTTTTGATTTTGCATATCCATTATTTCTATTTCCTTCCTGTTGTGAAATACAAACTTGTTTTGGGTTGTTTATATAGGTGAAATACGAAATATTGAAAAAACAATTTTCCCGCCCATGAAACAATGAAATGGTTGGCGCAGTGTGAAAAATGGAAATACAATGAAGTCAATATTGAATAGTTACCATGCAAAGATATCATACAACAAATATATTGAAATCAAAATAAATACTTTCCATGCAAAATTAACATGCAAGAATAGTTGCCAAAGAAACATAAATTTTGCCCATGCTATGCACTTTCCACTATTTCACTTTTTCAATATTGACTTGTTGATATTTTCTTATTTTATGTAGTAAAGTTAAAAATAAAGATAAAGATATAGATATGTATTCATTAGTATAAATAATTAGACAAAGCAAACAAATGTGCTATGCATTAATCATCAAATGCTTCAATCTCGATCAGTGATTCATATGAAAATTGTTGTAATCCATCACTCTTGTTATCTTGAAATCACCCCATCAAAACTAAAACCATTATTGTTATCAAGTTTTCACCACCGTCATATGGGTATTTTTATTCTTCCGGAAACATTCGAATCAGTTTCTAACTCATATTATGTCCCATGCTCATCATCACCTCATCGTTTTTATTTAGTAGTGTGGATGATTTTGTGTAGGGATTGTGATAAGAATCAACTGATATTAACTAAATGTTGCTAGGAGTTATATACCAACATTATAAATGAAAGCTAGCATTTATTGTAAGAAAGTATATCGTAAAAAATTAATTCATCATAATTAGCTGCCAACTAAGAATGTAGTAACAAAAGAAAGTCAGAAGACGTTATAAACCGAAGTATTTGTGTGTTTTAAAGTTTTTCTTAATTAGCTAAGATAATTAGTTGATCATTTTAAGTTTCACATTTCTCTCTCATTTGACTATTTTCAACTTTCAACATTTCAACTTTCAATATTTCACATTCCACTTTGACCTTTTTTCCATTTTATATAGTATAGATATATATGAGGATATCTTGGCTACAATTTTTGTAGCTAATTGGCTACAATCCTTCATAAAAATTACACTAGCAATGATTCAGGGACCCACAGAAAAGAATCAGGACCCACAAAAATAATCAGGGACCCACATTTTTAGTACATAATTGTAGCTAATATATTCCCTATATATATATATATATATATATATATATATATATATATATATATATATGGGAATATATTAGCTACAATTTATTGTAGCCAATTGGCTACAATTTTGTGCTATATAATGTGGGTCCCTGATTTTTTTTTGTGGGTCCTGATTCTTTTTTGTGGGTCCCAGATTCAATGCTAGTGTATTTTTATGAAGAATTGTAGCTAATTGGCTACAAAAATTGTAGCCAAGCTATCCTATATATATATATATATATGTGTGTGTGTGTGTGTGTGTGTGTGTAAAATGAGTTTATAACAGACAGTGCTTTAAAAATGTATCTAACGTTAACACTTCAATCTTTCTTGTGTAATGAACTATTTTTTATCTATTGAATGTACATACTTTCAACTTATTTGTGTGCATAGTCATATGTAAAGTTTGATGCATTTTCAAGTAATTATTCATTAATATGTCACGAACTTAGCACACAAAGATACATGCAATATGATAAATAACGCATTTAGACTTATTCGTAATAGTAGCTCGTCTGTTAAGATTTATAAAGGTGGTCTGTTACGGTTGTGGATTCAGTTAAATTTGTTGGAATTATATATCAAGACATTCAAATAAATAATTACAAAACATCAAAGTAATCATGCGGAAGCGTATAGGATTTATTAACGAATAATTAATTAACATAAGAAGAATATGCGTACCTTTTCTTGATTCTAGCCGAAAAAGAATCAAATCCACAAACTAGCAATTAGGATGAACCCTAATTAGGGTTTATAGGATTATAAGAATTACCCCTTACCGTTTTGTAATTCAATCCAAGATACAATCAATAGTGTGATTGTACCACGTTCTTGTACACACGTACTATAACAAATTAAAGTAATGCTAGTTTTAATTAAACAAAATAACTTTGTTTTGGAAAAGATGTGGATCGACACCCATAAGGGTTGTACGATCGGATTATGCAAAAACACACACAAAACTATTTAGGTTTTAGCATAATGAGTACAAGAGATAAATTACAAACACCCTTGGTTTTGTATTTATACCCAAACTAACTTGGTGAACAAGTTTGAGTTGTAGAGGGATTGAGTTTCCTTTTCTTGTGGCCGATCGGTTCTAACCATCCCACAAGGATTCCGGAACCTTCCCAATATTTACAACATAGTCCTTTTCCAAATACATTTAACTCTCGTTAATCCATTACATTAATTACTTAACGTTCGTTAGTTATTTCATTTAATTAATAAATAAATATAACATTTACATTTAATTATTAACTTTAATTCTCATACATAAAGTGTGCAATCCCGTGGTCTCAAGTTCGATCCTAACACACGTCTATTAATTTATAGTCCATAAAACCAACAGCTCCCACTTGGACATATCTTAATAGAGTGATCACATCGGTTAGCGTCTAGCAACACTTCGATGCCTCTAGTACAACTCGAGCAAGGCTCCTGGAAAACCTTTTAATGATTTCTCATTATTATTATCCTTTTGTTTCTAATACCATGTTAGATTAAAAATATGGAATTAAGTCATTCTTTATTCAACCATTCTGTTTCTCGTTGTTAGTGATTGAGCAAGATTACCAAATCTTCTGAACATATTCAGGGGAGAACTTTGGGCATGGCCATGCAAACATCTTGTCAACCCTACGAGGGGCCCAGCAGTATTAAACTCCAAAATAAATTTGAAGGAACAAATTCTATCTTGACTACGAGAATAACCCACGAACTTTGCAACACTTCAGGAAACAACCCTTATGACTACCAGTTACGTATAGCGTTAAGTTGTTCCACAGAAGTGCACTACATTCATGACACTTATCTGGTATCTCAAGTCTGAGGATAACTATTCATAATTTACTTATAACAATATCCACAAAGTAAATTATGTAGTTGGGATAAGTCCTATATTCAATTCATTGAATATCATCTGAAATTGGTATGCATTCTCATCAATATACTTTCAAGTATATTCTACCATATCTCTCAGATTTGTCTTAGTTTAATGATACTCCCATATCATTAATCGACAACGGACGATTTAGAATAAATAAATTTATTCACGGATTAAACATGCAAATATAGGATACAATATATTATAAAATCAATCATACCAAATATTTGATTTATTATAATAATTGTTTAACATCCCTTATCCAAATACCAAATAGATCAATGCATGAAAATTCCTGTTGATGAATTATGCCTCAAGTAATGACAATCATACTTGTATGACAAGGCATAAATCAACCAACTTGATCTATCGTAATTTTGAGAATACTTATTTCAAGAATTCAATTAGTGAAGTCCTTGTATGTGTGCATTCACCAATCCACATAATAATTCATAAAGTGTGTGACATCCTCTATCACCAATTTATGACAATTTTAAACTTTCAAACATTTTAAAGTTTAAAGTATTCTTATTCTTTTAATGTATAATGCAACTGCGCTCTTAGATAAGCACAACTAGGTCACATGGCCATTAACAAGGATGAAATCCTACCATGACTAGTATTGAGTGTCATCTCTATTAAACCAGCATCATTGTATACAAACAACAATATGCTCATTAAAACTTCGTAAACTTTAATATCTTATTGTGTAATGTTTGATGCTTTCCTAACTTTCAAGTTTAAAGCTGATGACAATTTGCACAACATTTGACATATTGTTCATCCATAGAATCTAGGAGCAATTCCAGGTTGAGGATGTAATTCTATTAGAATATTCATTACACAAGTTATCTAATAACTTTTAGTTAGATATCAATGTTGTCAAATCACTTCTTATTCAAGAATGATACAACAATTTGAATACACAACATGATGTACATGATGAATCTACAGGTCAAACTTAGACTTCATTCATGTTCTATCTTGTCAAAAGATATGTATCCATTTCCCAAATAATATATCATGTTTAATTAGAATCATTTATTTTACTGCACATGTTTATTAATAATAAACATATATTCCAAGGTTGTATGTTTTAATTCTTAAATCTTACAAGTGAAGTTTCATTCCAATCTAAGACTTAACATTTAGCTTACAAGGAATGTTACTTACTATATGTTATATAACATATAAGATTTAAGAAACTTAACATAATACTCCCACTAGCTTTCAGGAATACTTAAAATTTATCTTATTTTAATTATAAATCGAAAATGGGATTTAATAATTAAACATAAGAATAATTTCATAGATGCATGCATTTATCCATTCATGAATTATTTGCACTTCATACACTTTCAAAGATTATATGAATTCAAAAAACCTTTTAATTACTTACCGTCATCGCTCAAGTAATTTCTCAAGAAAGAATTTTTGATATTCCATTGTCATATTTCATATTAATGAAAACAAGTATGACAATTATCATCTTTATATATTTAATGTGTCTAGAAAAGAATATTCAATCATAATTAATTGCTTAAGTGTGATCAATAATCTTGTCATGAAACATGCATTAAATATGTGTACAATATTGTCCATATGATTTCTACATAGAAATTCAAACCACTAGGGTTTTTCATCTCTTTGAAGAAACTCATTTCCATTCTTTAGTCTAACTATTAAGATAAACCAAATTTCCAAAATTGATTATCTTTATGGACAGCATCTTTAACATTCATAGTATGAGTTATTTACCCAATTCAATACATAAATATTTACTAGTGTGTTTTAGAAGATTATGTATCTTGTAATTTTATCTTTCAAGATAAAAAAAACTCCCACTTGCCTTTTGTAATATATAGTCTATCTATATATACTTTAGCAATTTAGAGCAAAACTACATTGTTCTCTTTTTGGGACATTACAAATACACATTGATAATTCCTGACTTAAGTTTGTTAATAACCTATTCATAAATAGTTTAACAAATTCAGAATCTTCAATTTTAAAACTTAATGTGATTCATCACATCCCATAATGAAATGATGTTTTAACAATCTTCTAGGTTGGAGTCATATTGAGTATATTTAATCCATACTCAATTTTCTAACCTTGTTACTTTTTAAGAAAGAAGTTATGGTTATCTTGAATCAAACAAATCAAATAGAGTTTGATTCTCCTAACTGATCATACCATCAACTTGTGGTATTCATTAGAATTAATATTGTAAAACAATTTAACAATATATAAGATAAACATATTCCTTTTGGCTTACCTATTTACCAACTAAGTCAACTTAATGGTATAATAGACTTTCCAAGCCAATTACATGCTTTATAACACAAGTACCTTTTAACCAAGTCACTTCATATCCATGTTTCAACAAGAAACATAAACTGTTATAATCCCATTACACGTTATAAATCATTGATCAACTCAATGACTTCTTGTATATGTCTTAATTAAAAAACATAACAAGTTAACGTCTTACTTTATTATAAGTCTTAAAAGACTTTATGTTTATGTCTTTACAATGAATCATAAACATGTTTAACTAAAGTAATTATGAACACAACTCTTGGTTTCAATAGTAATTTCAAGTTAATTTATTTTACTTCATAATAATGTAGGACTACATTATTTTTCATTTATGTTATTCTAAAATACATAAATAAACAAATTGAAGTAGGATTAGATTACTTCATTTAATTTTATTTCATTCTAATAATACACAAATATTTAATTTGAAGTAGTCTTATATATCATTTTGACACATGTTCTAAATACTTGTCTAATTTAGAAACTGCAAATATGTCCATGCAAGGTCTGACTTCACATAGAGATTTACTTTGTTGTTGCAATCTCGCCAAGTTCTCACATGACGTAAATTGTAACACCAAGTGTTTCTTGAATTAGATATGTACAAGTTATATTAGAACGTTAGTCTCTTACCTTGCAGTCAAGAGAATCCTTTAAATCATATATTTATATGTTGTACCTTGCACACAATATAGATTTCTCCCACTTGTGCATGGAACAACATCATGTAGCAGATAAACAACACGACATATGTTTGTTTATGTGACTAATATGATTGTGTCATTGATATTAGCGTAACTAGTAGATGTAGAACCACTTCATTGTCTAATAAGGAAACGTACATGACTATCCTTGAAAACATAAGTGTCTACAAGTGGAAAGTAATTATCGTAAGACATTCTAGAGATAATCTGGGTTACTACCAAGATGACAAAGCTTGTAACTCCCACTGAATAAGAGATCATTACATTAATTCCTTATTCAGTAATAAGAACAACATACTCCCACTGGATTTGACAACATTGTAAGTGTTTCATTAACCAGTGAAAGAAAATAGTGTACTATTTACTTCCTACACCTTTGAGAAAGTCCATACATAACAATTACTTATGTACTTAAAAGAATGTATTCTACTATGTAGATGATGAATTATTCATCAATACTATTAACTTGAAATAATTGGGCATGCAATTTCTTTCTTAATAGTTCTACTATTCCAACAATTGTAAGTAGTACTTTTAAATGGTCAAAACACAACAACTACATAAAATATGCTAGTTTGTCTTTTACCAATTATGCAGTAATTAGTCTAGCTTCTAATTTAATAACTCATAAATATGCAATTTTCTTAACTATTAAAATTTGCTTACGAGTTATGTATTTAGAATTTAGACAATTCTAATTGTCCTATCATACCTTTCTTCATTCATGAAAAGGAATAGGATTGAATCTCACTCTTTCACGTGAAAAGAGGACTAGGTTTATTCTTTTAGTAACGTTGACTCTACCAAAAACCCTTGCAGATGTAGATCAATTTATCAATACTTGAATAACCTATGTTTACGGTTTAATGTTGCATTAATACATTTAAAGAATTTTCAAAATTCAATTTTAGTATTTTCGATAATTAAACTTTTCAAGAAAATAAAATACCCAAGGTAATATTCATATAACCATAGAATTTTCTCGAAAACTAGGATCCAAATTATCGAAGTTCCATTACATCAGTTGATCTGCTAGTAACGAAAGCACATAATAGGGTAATCTGTCGAACAATAATTGGCAAACAATTTCCAATTCCTAGATCATTATGGGATTTATATTTTCCAACGCTATTGCAAATATAAACATGTTTCATCCCATCTTATGCCTTGAGTCCAGGTCTCACTTCCTACTCAACTTAAGTGTCTAACTTAAAGAACTGCAAATATGTCCATGTAAAGTCTGACTTTACATAGAGATTTACTTCTCCATTACAATCTCGCCAAGTACTGTCATGACGTAAATTGCAACTTCAAGTGTTCCTTTTAATTAGATGGCATATAACTTAATTTAAAAGGGTAGTAGTTTTGATTTTATGTGGTCAAATCAAAGATGTACAAAGATGTCATGCATTCATCTTGTAGCATAATTTTAATAAAAAACTTTTTATTACCAATTCATAAAGATCAAATTATCAAAGTTTTGATTGAGGTATTGGGTTCACCAATCAAGGAATTTAGCGTTAATTATCGTCCATTATACCGTACTTTTGCATAAGTGTAAACACTTAGTGTTTCGGATAATTACCACCGAAGTGGCGCATGGAATTAAAACTAATTCGCCCTTAAGATGAGTTTGTACATTTATGGCTTACTTAGTAGCTCCACTCGAACTGACAGGGGGCAGAGGACCAGGTAAGCGCAAAAGCATAACCTTAGACATCCTTTCAGTGTGACTGTGCGCACTTCTTAATTAACCCCTTTATAGTTCATTCTAATGGGTGAGCCGTTCAACCATAGTACCAAAATCATCAATCAATTAAACTATTGAAAACTTAACTCTTCTAAAATAAATCAAATTTCACCATTGTTTAGTCCGTATTATTTTTCTATTCAAAATTACCCTTTGCTTAAAACTGTCGCACATAATAAACAAACAAGTAATACCAAAAAATAAACTACTAAAAAACAATGAGCACATAATAAACAATTTATACTTGTAAACAAGTAGCCACATGCAACTTATTCGATAAAACCCTATTAATAATCAATGTCTAGGTTAAATAATGTATATATTAATTAGGGCTTTCACTCTCTCAATTGAAAGTGAGCCACATACATCGACGAATCGATTGCGTAAACCCATAATTAATGATATACCAAATTGCACATAATTGATTCATTAATGTATATAATTGGAGTTTTCCCCAATTCAAGATTTATCATAAATATACATGTGTATAAAACTTAACAATTAATTTCGCATAACCAATCTTAACAATTAAATATTCAAGCAACCATCCATGACGAACATGCATGTATCATCATGGATATAACATAACAATTATTCAGGTTGTCACAAGATCGCATACAATTCCATGTCACATAACACTTTATTCATGAATTTATCACGTAACAAATATATTAAATCTAGGTATCGATATAGATAACATAACAATTAATATAAACCCTAAAAAAAAATTTAGGAAATCGACTAAAAAATTTTAGGGTTTCCACCCATAAAAAAAATTTCGATCCATAATAGATTTTTAAAACCAAATTAGGGCAAAAGTCTTAACCCTAAAATTAGGGTTTATATAATCATAACCAAAACCCTAGAATAAATCATATCAAACACAATACAATATCCGTTTTTTACGTGTTTAGTAATTAATTACTCATTAAAACCAATGACTCGTGATGCCACTGTTGGAATTATATATCAAGACATTCAAATAAATAATTACAAAACATCAAAGTAATCATGCGGAAGCGTATAGGATTTATTAACGAATAATTAATTAACATAAGAAGAATATGCGTACCTTTTCTTGATTCTAGCCGAACAAGAATCAAATCCACAAACTAGCAATTAGGATGAACCCTAATTAGGGTTTATAGGATTATAAGAATTACCCCTTACCGTTTTGTAATTCAATCCAAGATACAATCAATAGTGTGATTGTACCACGTTCTTGTACACACGTACTATAACAAATTAAAGTAATGCTAGTTTTAATTAAACAAAATAACTTTGTTTTGGAAAAGATGTGGATCGACACCCATAAGGGTTGTACGATCGGATTATGCAAAAACACACACAAAACTATTTAGGTTTTAGCATAATGAGTACAAGAGATAAATTACAAACACCATTGGTTTTGTATTTATACCCAAACTAACTTGGTGAACAAGTTTGAGTTGTAGAGGGATTGAGTTTCCTTTTCTTGTGGCCGATCGGTTCTAACCATCCCACAAGGATTCCGGAACCTTCCCAATATTTACAACATAGTCCTTTTCCAAATACATTTAACTCCCGTTAATCCATTACATTAATTACTTAACGTTCGTTAGTTATTTCATTTAATTAATAAATAAATATAACATTTACATTTAATTATTAACTTTAATTCTCATAAATAAAGTGTGCAATCCCGTGGTCTCAAGTTCGATCATAACACACGTCTATTAATTTATAGTCCATAAAACCAACAAAATTGAGGAAAAATGACACGTTAAATAGCAAGGACGGAAGTAACAGTAGAATGCAAACAACATGGACAACATTGTCAGTTAGCCATACACGGTGTCACTGGCAAAACTAACATGAACCATCATAAGTTTAATTAAAGTAAAACAAAACACCTTACTTGTATACTTACAAATCACGAGCAAGTCGGCAGTGTTGAAATGGTTATTTGCTAATGTTCAAATTACGCTAATAGCATTTGAAATAATAAATGTTTACAAGGCATCAAAAGTGTTTAACAGCGAAACAATACACGCGCGAACAGCTCGGTGCTGTCATGTAGTCTTGTCAAGGGGGTGCCCGCGGGTGCACGTGCATCATATGGATTTTTTTCGATATAGTGTTAATTTTTGAAAAAATTATAGATTTTTTTTAAATGTATTTTAAATGCACCCGGTGCATCAAAATGTGTCTCTAGTATTATTTAGTTGGTATATTTACAATTAAAAAATAAATATAAAATTTTGTAAAAGCCCTAATATGACAAAAGCCCAAAGATGAAACAAGTTTGATAAATTAAAGCACAAGCCTAAAGATGAAAATGTTTATTAATTGAACAAGTTTATTCATAATACTAACAATTTGCAAAATCTAAAATTGAACCAAAACTCCGAAAGTCACCACAAATATGAAACAGGTTCGTAACGTAACATATATCTTTCATTTGCTTTATTATATCTTTTAATGTTTTGTTTTGATTGATTGTTTGAAATTAATAGTCTAATCATTTGGGATATTAGAAGTCATTCTCTGCTCTTTCTTGCACTTAAAAGCATTTATGGTCTTACGGAATTGAAGTGATTATTTTTCCTTTTACTGCGTATATAATTTATATTCTTCACCAATTGTTAGGATTAATAATCATGTAATAGTGATATGAAATTGTGGGCTAAAATTTGTAGTTTGTTTATTGTAGGCTAAAATTGGGAGTTATCTAAAAAGAAAGTTTCCGCCCGATAACGATAATGATACTACAAGAGAAAATGCCACGACTGATTCTTCACAAGGACCTCAAACTACATCCACAACTGATATTCCTTCGGCTTCGGTGCCGATTACAATTGCTTTAGACACTCTTCCCTTAGATCCCGCTGATAGACCTCAAATTTTTGATTATGATCCAAACCAAAGAGAAGAAATAAGGCGATTATATTGGGATAGAAAAGCTTGCCAACCAAGTGCTCATATATTTCCAACCAAAATAGTAGCGGGCAAGGTAAGACATTTTGTTGTAACATGGTTTGAGAAATTTCCTTGGTTGGAGTTTAGTGTAAAGGTGAACAAAGCATTTTGCTTGTGTTGTTACTTATTTAGAGATAATATTGAGAAACAAGGTGGGAATGATGCATTTGTGGTTAATGGTTTTGATAGCTGGCATAAAAAGGATAGATTGTATCAACATGTTGGTAATGTTGATAGTTATCACAATAGAGTATTCCAAAAATGTGAATATCTTCTTAAACAACATCAATCCATTGTCGAGGCCTTTAATAAGAAAAGTGAAATCGACAAGAAGAATTATCTAATTAGATTAAATGCTTCAATTGATTGTGTTAAACTATGTATGAAAACAGAGAATCCAATGCGTGGTCGTGATGAAAGCGTAAATTCATTGAATAGAGGGATGTTTCTTGAAGCATTGCAATTTCTTAAAGATCATAATGAGGAAATTCGTGTGGTTACATTAGAAAATGCTCCAAAGAATTGTATCTTGACATCGGGTATGATTCAAAAAGATATAGTTGAGTGTTTTGCGAAAGAGATAGTTAACTCTATTTGTTTAGATATTGGTGATGATGTGTTTTCATTGTTAGTTGACGAGTCTAGTGACGTGGTTAAAAAGGAACGAATGGCTGTAGTTTTGAGGTATGTTGACAAATTTGGAGTTTTAAAAGAGAGATTTCTCGGTATTATTCATGTAAAGAATACATCTTCTTCTACTCTAAAAGCTGCCATTGATTCTTTATTCAATGAACACAACTTTAGTCTGCAACAGGTAAGAGTTCAAAATTAAGTCTTAAATATCTTTTATTTTTTAGCAAGTTATTATTTGTCTTACATGTAACATGTTAATTAAATATTTGAAACAGTTTTGAGGACAAGGTTACGATGGGGCAAGCAATATGCGTGGTGAGTTTAATGGTTTAAAAGCTTTAATCCTAAAAGAAAATGATTCAGCATATTATGTACATTGTTTTGCTCATCAACTCCAGTTAGTAGTTGTGGCTGTTGCAAAAAACCACAAGAATGTTAAAGACTTCTTTGATGTTCTATCAATGATGACAAATGTTGTTTGTGGCTCTTGTAAGCAAAAAGATATTTTGCGAGAAAGTCACAGAGAAAGAATAGTAAAAGAAATAGAGAAAGGTGAAATTGAAACAGGGAGAGGGAAAAACTAAGAAGTTACCATTGCACGAGCTGGAGATACAAGATGGGGTTCTCATCATAGAACTATCACTAGTTTGATACAAATGTTTCCAGAGGTTCTTAAGGTGCTTCACTATGTTGAGGAAGAGGGTGATACTATCTCTAACCGTGGAACAATTTCTGGTCTTATAAAGTATTTCAAAACACTTGATTTTGTGTTTTTATTGTACTTGTTGTTGTATATATTGGGGCTCGCTAATACATTGTCACGAAATCTTTAGAAGAGCGATCAAACGATCTTAGAGGCCGTTTCATTGATAAAAGGAACCAAAAGAGCATTGCAATAGTATAAATAAACAGGGTTTGCTTCACTTTTGAAGAATGTAACTTCGTTTTGTGGTAAACATGATATGGAGATGGTAAATATGGCTGACTTTCATTCAAGAGGCCGAAAGGATAGAATTACAAACCAACATCGTTTCGAGGTTGATATATTCAACACTGTTATGGATATGCAAATTCAAGAGTTTGTAGATCGTTTTAGTGACGGAAGCACCGATTTACTTTATTGTATGGCAGCGTTGAGTCCAGATGATTCATTTTCAGAATTTAGTATATCAAAGTAGTGAAACTTAGTGAGATGTATCCGCTTGAGTTTACTTATAAGGAAAGGTTAAGCCTTCCTACAGGGCTGGGAGTCTATTATCAGATCATGCATAATGATAATGATTTCACTAACTTGGATAGTATTGCCAAACTTGCAAAGAAGGTGGTGAATAAGAAAAAGCATACATCTCATCATTTGGTTTATCGGTTGTTGAAGTTGGCTTTAGTCTTGCCTGTTGCTACCGCTACGGTTGAAAGACGTTTTTCTAAAATGAAGCTCATTAAAACTGATTTGCGTAATCGGATGTGTGATGATTATTTTAATGGCGCTTTAACATGTTACATAGAGAAAGAATAACTTATTAATGTAAAAAATGAGGGTGTATGTAAGTGTTTTTTTTTGCTATGGGAGATCGTAGAATCACTAATTAGAAGTTAATATGTTCATTTATTTATCGTTTTAATGAAATCTTCGTTTTGATCCACTTTTTAACTTTATTATATTATGGTTCAAAAATTTTTGTACACCCGGTCATATTTGTGTCTTGCTCCGTCCCTGAGTCTTGAAGATCCGATGTGAGCCTTACGGACACAGTTGCCATTACAACATATTATAAATTTCTCAAAGGGAGTACGCTTGAGCCTCCATTCTATTCGCTCTTCCTCATCGGTCGGTTTAGTTATCTCTTTTAAAGGAAGGTCTCTTTCTATGTATTTTATTGGCCAACTGTTTGTGAAAAGATAAATTTACATTTTAGGTAAAAATTGAATGTACCATAATATATATATATATATATACACACACACACACTACTTTATAAAGTATTTAGGACATTTTAAATATAAAAGTCTTAAAATTTTTAAGATTAAACATTTCTAATAAAAGTAACCAACTAAACTTGTAACCAAAGGCACAATTAATATAGCACTTGGTACAAAACAATAATGCATAAATCATCTAACTTGTAACATTCGTCTATATTAATGTCAGAATTAATGAAATCATTAAAATACTCTCACTCAAAAGTACAATTAATATAGCACTTGATACAAAATAATAATACATAAATCATTTAATTTTTCTTTTTCATTTTAACACTCACTAATGAAATTTACAAATCATTAATAATATAATTAAAATACCCCATCACTCAAAAGTACAATTAATATATCAAATGGTACAAAACAATAATGCATAAATCATTTTATCATTTATATCTTTCAAACACCCACTAAATAATGATACTATTAAAATACTCTTCATTTAAAAGTACACTTAATATATTATATGGTATAATACAATAATGCATAAATAATCTTATCTTATATTTCTTTTTTAAAACACCCACTAAATAAAATTTACAAGCAGATCATAGAAACCAATCTTTCATGTAGTCAGAATTTCTGACACCACCTTTTTCGACCACTCAACAGACCACCATTTACCACAACAACTTAGTAATATAAACACCACTAGATAGGGCTAAAACCACAATTTTAAAACACCTTGTATGTTTAAACGATATATTATATTACACGTCCTAAACGAATAGCTATATCATTGACCATCGTTTTTGTATCGTCGTTGCATCGTGATGCAAGTCTGCCATTTTTTAAAGCAACACTATGTGGTAAAGTTGTTCCATTAAGTTATTGTCATGTGTTAAGTTAGCATCATATAAAACATATAATCGAGTAGGCACCCTACTATAAAAGTTTTTTATTATGTTACTAAATGCGTAAATAAGAAAACAAACTAATTTCAATTAATAACCTCTGTTGGACATTCTTTTTTTTCCTTCTTTAAAAGTAATGCATTGGAAAAGCCTCGCTATCGCCAAAAAATATAATCACACGAGTACCCGCCGCCGCAACGCGGCGGGTACCCGGCTAGTGTGTGTGTGTGTGTGTGTATATATATATATATATATATATATATATATATATATATATATATAGTGAAACTTTATTTTCAGAACCTACTTTAACTGCGAGAACTGCGAGAACTCTTTTGTAGCCATTAGATTAGTTGATCAATGGTCAAAATTAAAGGTGGCAGTTTTGTAAATAAAAAGAAAGAAAGAAATATCTGATAAAATTAAAAAGGGTATTATAGGCATTTAAAAAAAATAGTCACCCACACAAAACCTGGTAACCACTCATTTCTTTTTTCTCTCTCCACATAAACTCCTCCATCTCTTCCCATCTTTTTCAAAAAACCCTCTCTCCCCTGCAACCCTAATTCACAGCCGCCGCCGGTAGAGGTATATCCATCATAGTTGCTCCGATCTCTGGCCGTCATCTTATCACCCTTAAACCACCGTCTCGGTCCTTTGATCACACTGTAAACTGAATATTGAATTTGCCTTATTTTTTTGACATCTTAAACCACCGTCTAGTTTGTTCATTAATCGGGGATATATGACACCATTTGTCACGGATTTAAGGTTTGTTCTTTTTTTTTTTTTCATATTGAATCCGCCTTATTTTTTTTATTTATTAAAGTTGATGTTGATTTTTGTTTTTCTTTAAAGAAATCTTTTACAACTTATCTAATTTGAATTATTGTTTTTTGTTTTTTTGATCTCAGATACAAAATAGGTAGTTGATGTGCCAACTATGACCAAATAGGAGCTTGACGAGCTTCTTCCAACTGGAGTCCTTATTGACAATGGAGAAAAGGTTTTTTTTTTTTTTGGATTTATGTTTGTATTTTACAGATTGTAGTATTGGTACTCACTGTGTTAGATGTTCATGAGTTTGAAAAAGAAATTAGTTATGTTCATGAATGTATTTGAGTCAAATAGAATGTGGATACGTGGCTGGAAAAACTGAAAGTGTTATTCTTTGTTGGCGTAGATATGTGAAGCGAAAGTTTTGTTTTTTTTTTTTTTTTTTTTTTTTTTTTTTTTTTTTTTTTTTTTAATTGGTTTCAATCTGAATTCATTTCCGATCTGAAATATAATATTTGGGTTTTGATCTTGAAACGATATATGGATTTCGAATGAATGAATTAAGCTTATTTGCGGCTAAAGATTATTTGGGTATATGACTGTTGGATCAAAAAGGTTTTATTCGTAATGGTTGTTGCTTGTTTTTTATACTATTTGATATATTTGAACTATCGATTGTTGCTAATAGGTTGCGAGCAATGGTTATTGCTGATGCATGTCTCCTGTTACAACCTGTTTTTAACCATGGCTGAATCAATTTTTTCTAAATGTGGTAATCATCGACTTCAAATGCGTGTCTTGCAGGTGCCAAAGCTTGCCTCAGCAGCCGAGTACTTCTTCAAGATGGGCGTTGAAGGGAAGAGGTTTCGACCTACTGTAAGTTTATTGCTTTCATTCTTTGATGACTGAGATTCTTACAATGAATTGGTTTTTCATCATCTGAATGGTGAATGCATCTCCATGTTTATATAATATTATTGTACCAAAAAGATAAAGGAAGTTGAGAACTATTATCATATACAGAGTAAAATTTTCAATGATATTAAACTCACATGAAAGCATGTGGATCTAAGTATGGATGCAAAGATCGTTATTAGAAAGAAAGTGTTGAATAATATATATATATTTTTTAAATATAAGAATGTAAATAATACGAGTTCTAGCTATAGAAAACTTTAACTTGGATTTGTGCTGACGTTTTTGTTGTTTTGGACGTTGGTTAGTTGGTTGTATATGAGGTTTTAGATAATTTGGATCAGTGTTCTAATGAACGGTAAATATGTAACACAATAGATGAGCCTAAAACATACCTGTTTACGTATAAAACATATATGTTTTGTGTTTGGACTATATGTTTACGTATAAAACATATATGTTTTGTGTTTGGATTATATATGTTTTGCATAGATAAAAAAATTGGTCTCTTGTTTATTTGTGTTTGCTAGTTTAAGCTTGTGCATGTGTGTTATGTTATTTTGACTTTTATTTTAAAAATATTAATCTTTGCTATTATTTTTTCTAGGCGTGACTATGTTCTTTGAAGGAGTGCACATATGTTCTTTGAAGGCGTGCACATATGTTCTTTGAAGGCGTGCACATATGTTTTAACGAATTTGATGAGAAACGGGAAGTACATATTTGTTCTTGGAAGGCGTGCATGTATGTTATTGGAAGACGTGCACACATGTTCGAAAGAATCTAATGAGAAACATCAAACACATGTTTTGTGCACATATGTTTTTAGAAGGCGTGCATATGTATATTCAAAATGATACCATTTGATTTGTATTTCATTTGATATAACAATTTGTGTAGTATATTAAGTTCTTGGTTTGTAATAAATCTAAAGGTTACGATTATAATTTATGTTTTTAGTTTTTATTTAAGAAGTTTATAGAATATACTGCAGAAACATATGTGCAATTATATTTTTAAGTAAAATTCATTTGAAGTTTAAACTAGTGTACAATAAAAACATAAATGAATTTACATTATTTAACAAAAACATATATGCACCGTTTAATCATGCTTGCTAAAAAAAACCGTGCTATAAAAAAAAAAAAAAAAAAAAAATGCATGCTAAGAAAAAAAAATCCGAAAATATGAGATATTTAAAAACGAGATTTAATAAAAAAATCTAAAAACTATAAAAATTGCTTTTTACTATAATACCCTTTAGATTAAATAATAATCTTTAATATTTAAAAAAATCTCATTGGTCTAGAGGAGTTCTCGCAGTTCTCGCAGTTAAAGTAGGTTCTGAAAATAAAGCCCCTCTATATATATATACATACATACATACATACATACATACATATATAGGGGCACTTTATTTTCAGAACCCACCTTAAATGCGAGAACTGCGAGAACCACTTTTTTACAACTAATAATACACAATGTACATCATTTAATGCTACATAGCATTTTGTTATTTTTATTTAATTTAAAAGGGTGTAATAGTAAAAGACATTTTTTCATATTATTTTTTTTATAATTCCCCTTTTTTTATAAATCTTACAATTCGGATTTTTTTTTTAATTTTATTTTATGCTAACTTGTTTTCAAATAGTCATGGTGCATACATGTTTTTTTATACCTAATCATTATTTTTTAAAATTTCAATGAGCATGCATGTTTTTTATTTATTTATTTTTTTTTAATTTTTTTTTCAAATAAGCAAAGGTGCATACATGTTTTCAATTAGTCAAAGTGTGTATATATGTTTTTTTTAGCTAACACTTTTTTTAGCAACCTACCAATAATTTTACATGATTATTATTTGTTTTGAAAGTTTGAAACACAAATTGAAGAACATAAATCATTATAAAAAAACAAGATTGATATACTTAAATGTTACATTTCACTTGATTACAAGTACAAAAACACATGCAATAATCATATATCTCCAAAAGTCTCAAATTATCTTCATGTATAATCGTGTTCATCCACTTCCTTGTATCAAATGAAATCATCATTTTCATCAATCAATCTGAACATGCTCCCTTTGTATTTCGAGGAAGTTCAGTTTGATCGGATACTACGTACTTCGTTGGAGAAGATTATTATTGCCTCAAGACCAGGGTTTGGGGATTGGCAGTGGCGTTTAGCCAATCTCCCAATCAAGATGGGTAGGCTTGGCATCCCTGCTGCGAGTGATATTATCCAGTACGCCTTCCTCGCCTCTCGTATGCAAACAAGTTATCTACAAGACAAGATATTGATTAAAGCTGATATTAATTCTCATGGTTCTTCATTTCTACATGCTCTTGATACTTTCAACATTGCTTGTAACATAGACGTGCTCTCTATCACCACCGACGCTCCTGCCCCCCATATGATGAAAACCTTGGCAAAGTGTTATTTTGGTGTCATTGAGAAAGATCTTGTTTCCAAGTATTCGTTAAGACCAAGACAAGTGGCTATTCTCAGTAGCATCCGTGCCCCACATGCACAAGATTTCCTATTCACCATACCTATTGATGGGTTGGGCCAGAGGATGAACCATCGCCAATTCCGTTCGGTGTAGTGTTATAGGTTTTCTGTATCTATGTTTTCTGAAGGTAGACCTTGCCCAAGCTGTAATGTGCATCGTGTGGACCAATGGGGAGATCATGCAGTTCACTGTTCTAGTGAAGTGGGTGTGAAGTTCAGGCATACTCTGGTACGTGATATTCTTGTTGATATTTGTTCCAAGGTGGGGATCATGGTGCGGAAGGAGGCTCCAATGGGGTTTCTCTCAAGGGCTGGGAAAGAGCTACGTCCAGCAGACCTGCTATTATTCAATTGGATCCCAAGTAAGGACGCATGTTTGGATGTGACTGGAATTTCTCCTTTTGCTGGTATTGATGCGTCTTCGTGGGCTCCGGGGACAACCTTACATAATGCAGTGGAGAAGAAGAAAAAGAAATATGGGTCTATATGCGAAGACAACGGTTACAAGTTCATACCCTTCCCCTTTTCAACATTTGGGGATCTTGACGCGGAGGCATTGGATACACTCTCACTCATCAAGACTATTGCTGTTAGCCACTCAAATAATGTCAAGAGTGGTGCCTTTATTTTTAATAGACTAAGTTTTTGTATTCAGAAAGGAGTGAGAGCCCAAATAGTGTCTCGGCTTCCCACCAATTTCTTATAAATCCTTGTGTTTTTTCTAATGAAGTGATGTTTATTAAAAATAAATAAATAAGTACAACAACAACAACAACAGTAATAATAATAGATAGTTTAGTTAATTTTTCTTGATTTTGACCAGAACCGAACCGAATCGAGTAAAACCGAAACAGAAATTATGATTGTATAAAATCAAAAACCAAACCGAATAAAGTCGGTTTGATTTAGTTTGGCCGGGTTCAACTCGGTTTCTCGATTTAGTCCGGGTTTCGTTTGATTTTGCTCTGTCCTACAATAAAATATAAAAGTTGGGTCACCGACTTACAACAAAAGCAAACATAATATTACTCGGTAGTATATGTGATCTAGTTTAATATGTGGGGTAGTTTTTTTTCTGATCACACCATGTGGTGAGTGATAAAAAAACAATTTCTTCAATAAATTAACATATATATAGCCCAAGTTCTCTTACTATCTTCAAGATTTCGGAAATGAAACACACCTAAAACACCAAATCAACAAAAAGTCAAAATAAACACATTAAACATAAAACCAAACTACATCTAAGGTTAACCAAACATGGAAAAAAAAAGATAAACTCGTATGTGAGTTGTATCCTTTCGCTGGGCTTTCTTACTTTTCCAAACTCTCTCTCTCTCTCTCTCTCTCTCTCTCTCTCTCTCTCTCTCTCTCTCTCTCTCTCTCTCTCTCTCTCTCTCTCTCTCAGATTTTGATGAAATGTAATCTATCAAAATACAAAGGTATGTTAGAACTAGAAATAGTGTACTATGATTCTCAAAGATCACTGTAAGGCTGCCCACAGTGGTGACCTAGGTCACCACTGCCACATCAGCTTTCTCTATTCGACGACCTAGTTGTCACAGTGATGACCTAGTTGTTATTATTATTATTATTATTATTATTATTATTATTATTATTATTATTATTATTATTATTATTATTATTATTTTTAAATTCAATATATATATACAATAAATGTAACTTAATTAATAATAAAAATATTGCATAAATCATACAATACGATACGAAAAAAAATATACGAACTAATATATACTACGATACGAAATACATAAACATATCCTAATCTGAATGCTCCCCGCATGCAGAATCATATGAAGGAGAACGATACCCAGGAAATTCCTCGATGAAGGCCAAACGTTCTGCTTCTGCCTTCCTGGCATTCTCATCATCCTCCTGTTTCTGCCTTGCTTACTCTGCTTGAAAATTCTCGAAAAGCCTCTTCACCAACATTATTTCATAATGTTGTCTTGCAGTTATGCTATGCTCATCTACTTCCCCATCTGCATAACCTAGCCCAATTTGAGTCATCTGAGGTTGCTCAACAAATCTAGGTCTAGCAGATGAACTTGATGCACCCACACCAGCTTGATGCATCGGTTGTGATACCGAACCAACGATTTTGTTTTCCTTATAGCTCTAACAGATTTTGTTGTTGATGTTGGTTTGTATCTATTGAACACACCCCCACAGCGTGTCAATAATGTCGTTCTCTTTGTTAGCTTCATCACTCAAAAATTTGTCAATCACAGCTTTTCTTTAAGGTGAAACATCGTTGCAAATTGTGTACCGTTGTCTCAAACGCCGCTTCTTTGCCTTTGCAAGCTCAAACTGCTTGATAACGTCAACAATAGTGTTTTTTCGAGCTGTATCGTTTTGTTCGCATTGTTTTTTAATATACATTTGCATTTGTTCGACGGAATGGGAGAGACGACAAGCCGTAATAATTTTGTGTTGAGAGAATTGTGTTTGAAATTGTGTGTTTAGAAATGTGTTTAAGGTTGGTATTTATAATAAGTGGTAAAATTTAAAAAGAAAGTTTGTTTGTTTTTTTTTTGTTTTTTTTTTGTTTTTTGTTTTTTTTGTTTTAAATACCAAACGTTCAAATTTTTTGTCCATTTGTGTGTTTCAAATTCGGTTTCTTGGGCAACCTAGTTCGCTTGGCCATTGTGCTTCGACCGATCCTCACCCCACCTCCACTTTGGTGGCAACCGAACATAACCTTGGTCTACCGATCGGATCAACCAATCCACTGCGTATAGCCTAACACTCCTTGCCATTTTTGTGAAACAGTACTTCATGATTGAGTTGTATCTTTCAAAACAATTTTCTAGGAGAAAAAGTAAGTAATTGCTATACAGGAGATGATATAAATTGAGTTGTACAACCCTTTTATAAACCACTTCAATACTCTAGAAAAGAAAAAAGTTCGAGTAGCATTCTATCAAGAAGCACCATTTTCAGGTTATTTTTTTATCTTTAACTTCATATAAGAACAACACAAAGGGGTGTTTGTTTAAGCTTTTTAATTTTATTTTTTTATGTGTTTTATGGAAGTTCTTATATGTGTTGTGGATTTGTTTAACGCAGTGTTGGGGATTCTTAGCCTTGAATTTAATGGCTAGCGGTAGCAGCACAAGCAAGAGCAAGAGCAAGTAACTCTTACTTCCATTTGAATCGATTGATGTCAAGTAAGCTTAGGTTCTCTAGAATGTTTACAATATCCATCTATTTTATCGTTGTTGCCTGAATTATTATATATACTCTTGTATGCTATTAGTTGTTTTGTTCCTTGCCATGTCGCTTCATTTGAATTTGCAAACATAGATGTTCATAATACTAATAGTTGCAATTTCACTCTGTATCATTAAAATGTCGTGTTTCGAAGAACTTGATATTTGTTTTTAAGCTTTGCTTACAAAAGTTGAAGAGTAGTTCTTATATATATACATTGCTCCCTTTGTTCCAATTTATTCATACATTAGAAACATTAGTTGTGTATGTTTCTAATGTATGAATAATTTGGAACAAAAGGAGCAATGTATATATGCAAGAACTACTCTTCAAATTTTGTAAGCGAAGCTCAAAAACAAATATCAAGTTATTCAAAACACGACATTTTAAGGAACAGAGTGAAATTGCAACTGTTAATATTATGAATATCTATGTTTGCAAATTCAAATGAAGCGAGATGGCAAGGAACACAAAAACTAATAGCATACAAGAGTATATATAATAATTCAGGCAACAACGATAAAATAGATGGATACATTACACATTCTAGTGAACCTAAGCTTACTTGACCTCAATCGATTCAATAGGAAGTAAAAGGTACCTGCTCTTGCTCTCGCTTGTGTTGCTACCGCTACCCATTAAATTCAAGGCTAAGAATCCCCAACACTGCGTTAAACAAATCCACAACACATATAAGAATTTCCGTAAAACACATAAAAAATAAAATTAAAAAGCTCAAACAAACACCCCTTTGTGTTGTTCTTATATGAAGTTGAAGTTAAAAAAATAACCTGAAAATGGTGCTTCTTGATAGAATGCTACTCGAACCCTTTTCTTTTCTAGAGGATTGAAGTGGTTTATAAAAGGGTTGTAAAACTCAATTTATATCATCTCCTGCGTAGCCATTACTTACCTTTTCTCCTAGAAAATTGTTTTGAAAGATACAACTCAATCATGAAGTATTGTTTCACAAAATAGGCAAGGAGTGTTAGGCTATACGAAGTGGATCGGTTGATATGATCGGTAGACCAAGGTTATGTTCGGTTGCCACCAATGTGGAGGTGAGGTGAGGATCGGTCGAAGCACAATGGCCAAGCAAACTAGGTTGCCCAAGCAACCGAATTTGAAACACACAAATGGACAAAAAATGTGAACGTTTGGTATTTAAAACAAAAAAAAAAACTTTTTTTTAAACTTTACCACTTTTACAACATTATAAGTACCAACCTCAAACACATTTCTAAACACACAATTTCAAACAAAATTCTCTCAGCACAAAATTATTATGGCTTTTCGTCTTCCCCATTCTGTCGAACAAATGAAAATGTATATTAAAAAACAATGCGACGAGACGATACAACTCGACAAAATGCTATTGTCGACGTTATCAAGCAGTTTGAGCTCGCAAAGGCAAATAAGCAATGTTTGAGACAACGATACGCGATTTGCAACGATATTTCACCTTAAAGAAAAGCTGTGATTGACAAA
Organism: Chrysanthemum seticuspe; assembly: GCA_019973895.1. NCBI lineage: Eukaryota > Viridiplantae > Streptophyta > Magnoliopsida > Asterales > Asteraceae > Chrysanthemum > Chrysanthemum seticuspe. The sequence goes on from BPTQ01000009.1 coordinate 332,240,649, forward strand.
TTATTGAGCGATAAAGCCAACAAATAGAACGGCATTATTGACACGTTGTGAGGGTGTGTTAAATCGATACAAACCAACATCAGCAACAAAATCTGTTGGAGCTATAAAGAAAACAAAATCGTTGGTTCGGTATCACAACAGATGCATCAAGCTGATGTGGGTGCATTAAGTTCATCTGCTAGACCTAGATTTATTGAGCAACCTCAGCCGACTCTTATTGGGCTAGGTTATGCAGATGGGAAAGTAGATGAGCATGTCATAATTGCAAGACAACATTATGAAATAATGTGTGGTGAAGAGGCTTTTCGATAATTTGAAGCAGAGTAAGCAAGGCAGAAACAGGAGGATGATGAGAATGCCGGGAAGGAAGAAGCAGAATGTTTGGCTTTCATCGGGGAATTTCCTGGGTATCGGTCTCCTTCGTATGATTCTGCATGCGGGGAACATTCAGATTAGGATATGTTTATATATTTCATATCGTAGTATATTTTAGTTTGTATGTTTTTTTCCGTATCGTATTGTATGATTTATGTAATATTTTTATTATTATTTAAGTTAAAATTGTTGTTTAAAAAGATTGAATTTAAAAAATAATAATAACTAGGTCACAACTGTTGCAATTAGGTCATCGTCAGGTCGTCGAAGAGAGAAAGCTGATGTGGTAGTGGTGACCTAGGTCACCACTGTGGGTAGCCTTACAGTGATCTTTGAAAATCATAGTACACTATTTCTGGTTGTAACCTATCTTTGTATTTTCATATATTACGTTTCATCCATACAGCTCTGTAAAGAGAGAGAGAGAAAAAAAAAACTTTAAGGTGTTCTTTCGTTTGTGTGTGTTTTTGGAAAGTGAGAAAGCCCAGCGAAAGGATACAACTCACATACAATTCTATTTATTTATTTTTATGTTTGGTTAACCTTAGATGTAATTTGGTTTTATGTTTAATGTGTTTATTTTGACTTTTTGTTGATTTGGTGTTTGAGGTGTATTTCATTTTCTAAATCTTGAAGACATTAGGAGAACTTGGGCTATATATATGTTAATTTATTGAAGAAATCGTTTTTTTATCACTTACCACATGGTGTGATCAGAAAAAAGCTACCCCGCATATTAAACATGATCACATATACTACCGAGTAATATTATATTTACTTTTGTTGTAAGTTGGTGACCCAACTTTTATATTTTAATATAGGACAGAGCAAAATCGAACGAAACCCGGACTAAATCGAGAAACCGAGTTGAACCCGGCCGAACTAAATCAAACCGACTTTATTCGGTTTGGTTTTTGGTTTTATACAATCATAATTTCTGTTTCGATTTTACTCGATTCGGTTCGGTTCCGGTCAAAATCAAGAAAGATACACTAAACTATCTAAACTGGTTTAGCTATATATGTTAACTTCAGTTCGATTATGATTTCACTAAGTTAACTTCGATTCGGTTCTCGATTCACGTTTTTTTCAAAATCGATTTTCAATTCGGGTTAGGTTTGGGCGGTTTGGTTCGGGTTTGACCCGTTGCTCAACCCTATTTTAATGTCTGATTTATATCATATCATATGTATACGTATTTTTAAAAGTAAATTATCAACGGAGCGTGCATAAAAGAAAGAGGTGCCCTAGAAATGTTTTAGGGTGCGCCCGTGACACGTGTCACATTATTATTGGACCACAAGGCTGATGCTTAGCGCACATGGCTTGTTGGTGCATCGTGCTCTATTTTTGTAAAAAGTTAGAATTTGGTTCATTCTTGTAAACTGGGTTGGGTATATTAGTCCAGTTTGGTAATTTATTTATAAAACAAAAAACGTCGATTATTTTTAAAAAGGTTGATTGCTTTAAAATGTATTATACTTGCCATTTTTTGTTATCGTGTGTTTTTTTCTTATTGTGTGTACATAAATTTTAAATTTTGATTCTCGTGTGTATTTCGTAACTATTTTACCCCTACATTTTTCAAATTTCGAAGAATGAAATAGTCATTTTACATGGCAGAATAGTCAAAAATTACACATAATAATCAAAATTTAAAAATTCAGTACACATAATATGAAGAAAAAGTTCAATACACATAATAAAAAAGTGACAAGTATAATATAACACCTATTTTGATAATGATGTAAAGGTTTGTTGCTTGTGCATCGTAAAGTAAAAGCACATATATAAATAGGTTTGAGCATATGAGGTGTGAGTTTTGCCGAGGCTTATATTTGAGAATATTCTTTGGGGAGGCACTACTTGTTGTGTGACCAACACTTGATGCTAACATATTCATGGAGGTGGGGTTGTGTCTAGGGGGCGGAGCCACCTCAGTAGTAGTGGGGGGATATGCCCTTAACCAAGGTCATACGGATACACATAATATATAGAAAAAAAAATTTAAATTGATACCGAAAAAGTCCAGTGCCCTCGCTCATAAAATCTGAGTGCCCTCGTCGCCCTCACCTTTCCAACAATAAGAGAGTGCTCTAATGTAAAAGAATTGTTTTTTCCGGTGGGTAGTTGTTTGATCGGAGAAAATGGAGAAACTCATATTAGGGAAAAGTGACAGTGGGTGTGAGATGGTGAGTATTAGGGAGTGGGCTAGTGGGTGAGTATATATTATTATATATATATATATATATATATATATATATATATATATATATATATATATATATATATATATATATATATATTTAAATGTACCTTGGTAACTAATGAGGTGATATAACTTGAAAAACTTGAGTATTTAATTTTTGTTTGATTAGTGCTAACTTAGAATTATCAAATATTTGGCACAGTACTTTGAATATAATACAAGATTTGATCTTTCATGTTAATTTTCTAGCATCATAGATCTCAAATGTTCTTTATATGGTTTTGATCTTTCTTGTAAAACTGTAAAAATTTTACATTTTTCCCAACTACTCATTTATTTAGCATATTTCACAAATATTTTTAACAAAATTTGAATCCACAATCTTCTGTTTTGTGATCCAACTTCACATACTATCAGATCAGAGACTTGGAAGCCTTAATATGATAATCATATTTCTTTTAGTTAACTTATTGATATTTCTTAATATGTTAATTTTTTCTTTAAATCTTTTTATTTGATCCGTGAGTATATATATTATAAAGCCTAAATGAGTTTCTTTAATGTAGGTGAAATCACCAACTGAATTTTATTTTATTGACACGTACACTTCAAATTATTTGTTTCTTTTATATAAAACCCGACCCGATTTATTTCAAAATACGCTAAAATCTGACATAGATGTGTTATTTACCCCTCGCTCGATGCCCCCGTGATCACATATGTGGCTCAGCCGGTTGTGTCATGTGTGTGTCTTGAGAGGAGGATGGTGTATGTTATGTGTGTGTTTGTTGAAGATAGCAGTAGTTATTGATATAGAGAAGATGGGGTAGTTGATATTGAATGCACGATGCATGGTTTATTTCCTTTGACGTGCAGTCTACATTTAACATTTATTACACATGTACCTTTTTCCTATACATTTGTAAAAGCTTCGAACTCTATACATTTTATCTTTTAAAAAAGTGAAACACTACAAAATGGAGTTCATGCTCAGAGGTAAAGAAACTCCTATCTTGTAACATTTAAATTCAGCTTAATTGATAACCATGCTAGTATAGTTTTGGTGACCCATATTTGGCATATGTATCATTATTTTCACCAAAACATACGGATAAATATTCAAAAGTTACTAGTCATGTGATACTTCTCCAACACCAATTAATTTTTAGCAAAAAAATGAACAATCATGAACATCATAATACGTACATATCAAATAAGAGTTCGAGTGTAACACATATAAAAGTTTAAACGCATCCTAAATAGTATGATTTGCAAAAACAAAGTAGTAATGTGAGATAAAATAGTAAGGAATCGAATTGTTTACCTTGTTAGGTTTCCAAGAATACCTATTTCAATAATAGAATGGTTTGTTGCTTGTATGTCGTAAAATAGAAGTAGAAATATAAATGGGCTTGAGCATGTTTAGCGTGAGTTTCGCCCGGGTTTATGTTTTAAAGTATTCATTGAAGAGAATACTTTTTGTGTTATTAAAGTTGCTTGAAGTTAACATACTAATGGCTTGTGAGAGGAAGATAAAGAAAGAATAGTCTTGGTTGTGTGTGTTTATGTTGTTCTGTTAAAATCTAGATAATAGCTAAATAAATATATTGAGAAAAACAAATTACTTGCTTGCAACACTTATTTCAACAAAAGTGAACAATCATTAACTTCATAATACACATATTTCAAATAAGTGTTCGAATGTAACATATATAATAGTTTAAACGCATCCTAGCTAGTTTGATTTGCAAAAAACAAAGCAGTAATGTGAGATAAAATAATAAGGAATCAAATTGTTTACCTTGTTATAATTCCGAGAATATCTATTTCAACAATGATTGAAAGGTTCGTTGCTTGTGCATCGTAAAGTAAAATCACAAATATAAATGGGTTTGAGCATGTTTGGTGTGAGTTTCGCCCAGGCTTATGTTTGAACATATTCTTTGGGGAGGCACCACTTAGTGTGTGATCAACACTTGATGCTAACATATTAATGGTGGTTGTTCTACTATGGTTTGGTGTGTGTGTGACTAATCTTGAGAGGAGGATGGTGTATGTTATATGTGTGTGTTTGTTGAAGATAGTAGTACACTAGCTAGTACTTATTGATATAAAAGATGGGAGTAGTTGGTAATGAATGCTTGAAGTTGAATTTGCTTTGACGTGCAAGACTCATATTTAAGCTATCGTATACTCTTTGGTATTCAACATGTACTCATGTACTAAACTATTAAAGCAGGGACATATATAAGTTGACTACACAGAACCACTTCATGCTTCTTGATAAATGATGACCATGCATGTCTACATTAATATGCATGCCTAATACTGTATAAGTGTATAGTACTTATTAGGCCATCGTTAGCTATGATTTTAATATACTAATATTAGTTTGTAAAAGCTTCAAACTTTATACATTTTCTCTTTTAAAACAGTGAAACATTAAAAATATAAGATCTGTTAATTACATGATTACAAAACCTTTTTATTAACTTTTAGTGATCTTTTAAACAAAAGGCCATGTACAACACATGAGCATGACGACGTACTCAAGAATAGAACCGAACCGAAAAGAGTAGTTAATGTAGATAGGCCACTCAGGCGAGACAGTAAGATTAGGAAAAGTATAAAGCTTGGTATATTACTACTCCGTATCAAACTACCTATCATTTACGTTCCCATTCCTAAGACCTACAAATCAAACACAAAAACATTTCGGAATCAAACTACAAAATAGGTATCCACACCTTGCCTATCACATGATAACGTTCTTTCTTACAATGACACAACAGATTTAAAACTATTGATTTATAAGTAAGCGCGAAAATGAGAATGAGATCTCAATTCTATAAAGTAAAAACAAGAAAAAATCAAGCCATAACTACTAGCCAGTGATTACAATTTACAACTAATGTTTCATCAATGTTGTAATTCTATTTAGTATAGACAACAGTTTTAATAAAGTCAAACACCAAGTGACTTTTAACATTCTTTTAAAAATAACGATACTCCAGTTCAATACTCCAGTTCAACACAAAATTGCTAGTATCTGCAACTATATTAAGAACACACGTGAACCCGTAATACATTGTCAATGAGAGTTATAAACTTATTTGTAACATAAATTTTTAACACATCCTAGCTAGTTTGATTTGTGAAAATAAGTAATAATACGCGAGAAAATAGTTTATAATTTAGAAGTTTGTTGCCCGCTTGCCTGTCGTTTTAGTGTAATATTATATATTTTAGAAGTTTATAATCCAATATACATTGTTACATTGTTATAATTACGAGACACTGATTCCAATAATAATAAAAAGGTTCTTGCTTGTGTGTTGTAAACAAAAGCAAATAACTGGATTTGAGCATGTTCGGTGTGCGTTTCGTTAGGGCTTATGTTTGAAAATATTACGGAGTAATATGGAAAGTCATTAATCGTTGTGTAATCAACACTTGATACTAGCATTACTATTGAGTGGAGGACAAAATAAAGAAGAGAGAAAGGCCTTGGTTGTGTTGATTGTATACGTATTTATTTTGTTTGTAGTGAGGATATGAGGGAGTGTAGTTGTTGATATTGAATAATTGTATTTAGCTTTAACTCACATTAATGTCCTTGCTGCTCTGCATCTTTGCGGTGTAATCGACATTAAAGTGCCAAGTATGTTTGACATAACAATATACTTGTACGAAAGTATAGGCAACACAAGATGAACAATAGAACCTTTATTCAGATCTAAGCTGCAATAGTCAGCTTAGATTAAGTTTACAATAGTATCTGAATGTTACAAGGTTAGATTAATGTCAATGAGACAATAATCATGTAAATGTAAAGACAAGACAAGATCAGTGAAATGATCAGAAAGAAGAGAAGAGAGTGATACAAAAGACTGCACACTCAAGTGTTTGTAACCCTAGATTAAGGGACTTATTAAATAGGAGATTAAGTTTCACTAAGACCCCTCTAACGGCTATAAATGATTCATCAGCAGAAACGATGAAAGCTTCAGCAGAAATGAACATCTTGGAACTTTAAATCTTTTATCCTTTGTCCAAGTTTAACCCCTGTAATTAATCCTGCAATGAACCATAACTTGAAAGCCATTAGCAATTGATAGAATGATATGTTTGCCACAGATTATTACCCCAAAATTTAACATTCCCCCTTAATCTGATTGAGCAAACATATCAAACAATATCAATTTTTCACACAAAAATTTATGCTGATAGACAGGGAGGTTCTTTGAGAGTATGTCTGCAGTTTGGTTTGAAGAGCCATTCTTTTTAGCATTTATAACACCTCTAGCAATTTTTTCCCTGATGAAGTGAACATCAATTTCAAAGTGTTTTGATCTTTCATGGAAAACAGGGTTGACAGCAAGTTGTAAAGCAGATTTGTTGTCACAAAAGAGATTGACAGGAAGATTGATATCAACTTTTAGATCTTTTAGGATTTTTTGAATCCAAATGATTTCACAGGCAGCAGTAGACATAGATCTATATTCTGCTTCTGTGGAAGATTTTGAAAGAGTGTTTTATTTTTTACTTTTCCACGAGATTAAACAATCATTGAAGAAAACACAATAACCTGTGACAGATTTTTTGGTTTTCTTGCATTTGGCCCAATCAGCATCACTATATCCTTCAAGATGATTTTCAGAGTTGCTGAAATTGTACCTTAGACCTTTTCCTGGAGCTCCTTTTAGATATCTCAGAACATTGAGGGCACATTCCAGATGAGATTTTAAGGGAGAATGCATATATTGTGCCAGACAATGAACTGAGTATGAGATGTCAGGTCTTGTATGGGTGAGATAGATAAGTTTTCCAAGTAACTTCTGATAACCAGTGATGTTGACAAGCAAGGGGTCATCAGCAGTGGGAATGTATGGAAGCACAGAGTTGGGTTCCATAGGAGTGGACACAGGTTTGCAACCAAGAAGACCAAATTCTTTGAGGAGTTCAAGACAGTATTTTCTTTGAGAAAGGCAAATGTCATTCCCAGTTTTTAAAACCTCAATGCCAAGGAAATATTTTAGATTTCCCAAGTCTTTGATATGAAAATTGGATTTTAGAAACTCTTTAAAAAGATTTATCTCATCAATACAGTTTCCAGTAAGAACAATATCATCCACATAAACAAGCAGAGCAATAAACTTGTTATTCTCTGTTTTGGTGAACAAGGAGTGATCATTAACAGATTGAACAAAGTTATTTTCTTTTAAAACACTGACAAGTTTTTCATTCCATTTCCTGGGAGCTTGTTTTAGGCCATATAGAGACTTGACAAGTTTACAAACTTTATTTTTATTGTTCTCATTACAGAACCCCTTGGGGATGGTCATATAGATATCCTCATCAAGATCTCCATACAAGAAAGCATTGTTAACATCAAGTTGAAAAAGAGGCCATTTGTTTTTTACAGCGAAGGCAATAAGACATCTAACAGTAGACATTTTCACAACAGGGGAAAAAGTTTCATCATAGTCTATTCCTTCCCTTTGGTTATAGCCTTTAACAACTAATCTAGCCTTGTATCTATCAACTTCACCATTGGCTTTATACTTGATTTTAAAGATCCATTTGTACCCAATAGGAGTTCTATTAGGAGGTAGATCAGTTATATCCCAAGCATGGTTTTCATTTAAGGCCTCAATTTCAGAGTTCATAGCATCAACCCAATTACTATCAAGGATAGCTTCTTCATAACAGGTATGTTCAATACTTTTATTAAGACTAGATGCAAAGCAGTAATTATCTTTGTTAAGATTAGAGTAATTAACAACCTTTTCAACACCATATTTGACTTTTACTTCTACAATAAAGTCGTTAAGATTACTGGGCAACTTAGAGACTCTGGTTGACCTTCTAGCAGTAGTGGCTGGCAAGCCTCTTTCTTGTTCAGCAGAATCAGGTGTAGTATCAGCAGAATCAGAAGATGCATTAGCAGGATGTGATTCATGTGATATGGTGCCCTCAGGGTGTGTATTATCATCTATAGATGTTGCAACTGGTTCGTCAATCCTAGTAGGATGACTTACCACTGTGCCATCATCATAGGATGTCACTCTCCCTTCATCATTGGGACTTATTTGTGAGTCAAAGAAATTTTTGTGATTTAAATCTTTTGGTACAAAAGTTTGAACAAAAGGTTTTGACAAAGTATTTTTCATTTTGAAGGGAAAAACAGTTTCATAAAATTTGACATCTCTGGAGTAAAAGATATTTTTTGTTTCTAGGCTCAAGAGTTTATAGCCTTTCTTCTCATTTGAGTAACCAATAAGGACACTTTTTTCAGACCTACTACCAAATTTATCAGAGATGTTGAGAATGGTGGCATAGCATAAGCAGCCAAAGACTCTAAGGAGAGAGAGTGAAGGGTCATGCCCATACACAAGGAAGAAGGGGGACTTGCCAGACAGAACTGAAGAGGGTAACCTGTTTATGACATAGGCAGCAGTTAGAACACATTCAGACCAAAGATTTAGAGGTAATTCCCCCTGAAACATAAGGGATCTAGCTACATTAAGGAGATGCCTATGTTTCCTTTCTGCTATACCATTTTGTTGTGGTGTATAAACACAAGAGGTTTGATGTAAAATTCCTTTTTCATGGAAAAAATGTTAAAGTTTATTATTGACAAATTTTGTCCCATTATCACTTCTAAAAATCTTAACGTTGTGTTCAAATTGATTTGATAGCATATGAGTAAAGTTAACAATGGAAACATAAACATCATCCTTCCCCTTAAGCATATAAACCCACACTGCCCTGGAATAGTCATCAACAACAGTTAAAAAATATTTGTAACCATCTCTGCTAGTGACTTTATATGGTCCCCATACATCAAGATGGACAAGTTGACCAATTTTAGTTGATTTATGTTCACTTAGAGGGAATGGTTCTCTGGTTTGTTTAGCTTTATTACAAGTATGACAGAGATGATCAGTTTCAGATGTACTATCAAATTTAAGAGTGGGTTTAAGTATGTGTAGGACTTGGTCAGAGGGATGACCAAGTCTTTGATGCCAAAGATTTTTAGAAACATGACAAACAGATATGTAGTTATTAGAAATAATCTTACATGTGGAATCAATATCAAACATATATAACCCATTGTATTGTTTACCAATCCCCACAATCCTTTTTTGATGTAAATCCTGTATATAGCAATTAGATTCATTAAACCCAACAAACATCTTATTGTCTCTAGCAATTTTATGAACAGACAGCAAACTAACATTGTACTCAGGAACAACAAGTACATCAAAAAGAGTTAGGTCATTATTGACATTTAAATCACCAATTTTAGTAATTAGGGCCTGAGTACCATTGGGATGTCCAACAGTTAAGCCAAGATTTGAAATGTTAACAACATTGATTAAAAAGTTTTTAGACACAGTCCAACCAAGACTGATGTTTCCAGATAGAGATTTTGTATTGTTGTTAAAAAATTTATTAAAGTTTACATTAAACTTGACACTGCCATTAAAGAAGGTTCCTGAAAAAATTTTACCTGCCAAGTTGGCATTAGCAGATGACACATTGTTGTCATTGAGAAGACTCATAAGTCTGGAGAGTTGTTCATTAGACAAGGAAACAGGAGAGTTGCTAGCACTATTATCAGTGACATGATCAGCAGAAACATTGTTACTGCTGAAAGGTTTACCATTAAAATTCCTTTTAACATATCCAGCAGGATAACCAACAAGATCATAACATCTATCAACAGTGTGACCAGGTTTTTTTCAATTAGTACATTTGAGATTCATGTTTGGTCCTCTGCTATTTGAGCTGTTACCATTATTGTAACGCCCCGACCCCACAAGGGTAAAGGAATCACAAGTAATGGTGTCATATCAAAGCAAACATATAAACCAAAAGAAATCTTTAACATAAATATGGAAATAATCCAAGTCAAAAGACTTCAATACATAGGTCCCAGCGGAAAAATAAACTCCAAAAGAAAAGTCTAAAGCATAAGTCTAAATGGCATCATAATATCAAAGCTAAATCTCTAAGGTAAGTCCACTCAGCACTCATCCCAAAGCAATACCCAGCTCCAACGCTTAGATACCTGCTGCGGAAGAAAAGAAAAGTGCGGCTGAGCTTCAAAAGCCCAGTGAACAGATATACAAGCAAAACGAAATACGAAGCGAAATCGAATACGAAATAAAGTAAAAGAAAACAGTGAAGTCATATTCATTTCAAAAGATAATTCAGAAATATCAGAATAAGTTTTATAGCTTAACTACCTCGAAGCCCAGACACATATGCCATATCAGAAACATATCATAATCACATAAGGCAACATATTTGTAGGGGAGACCTACCAGAGTTATGAAGGACGTGCATGCACGCAGCATCAATCATCAGATAACATATAATATATGGCATATAACAGATCTAGGATGCATCCATACGCCCCACAGACAGATATTCATAATATAATTCAAATTGAGCTCATACAGATAACAGATAAGGGACGTGGCAGAACATCACTCTACTGCCCTAGAGTCATGTCAGAAGTGCATTTGCTGACACGGACATGGAACCCCCATGACTAGTTATATTTGGCTCGGGTGTCAACTATCAGAAGTCAAATAAGAATGTCATAACTGACATAGATCATATTTATCAAATGTTTAATCATGTTTTCAAAATCAAAGTCTTCATATCATATAGTTCAAAATCAAATGGTTTATGATTCAAAAATCAAAGTTCAGATAAGCAACAGCTCAAATAAACACATTAGGGTTCATAGCAAAGGTTTAGGAAATCCTAATACGAAAACGAAAGAAAACTTATACGAAACCTTTACTGAAAAGGTCAGAATATCCGTACCTTATTCGAAAGCAAAAGATCAAAAGTCGAAACAGGGAAGCAAAGAATTACTCCTTCTTCACAGAACCTATATACATTAATGTCGTATATATTATTAATGATTCCGAAATCGTCACAAGGATCCTTTTAATATTTTAGGGTTTCCATACTTAAATGTTTTAATATTAATATCGTAAATTAGGGTTTATATATCTTTTATTAACATTTAGGGTTTTCATTCTTTAATGTCTCATTAATGTATATGTACTTACATGTTTAGTCTTTTAATGACTAATTACTTAACCTAACACGTCACATAATACTCTTTCCTTTTTATGTTTCAACGTACATGTTTATGATTTTATGTGACATATATTTTACTCATTACTCGTATTAATCACGCATTTACTCTATTAGGGTTTAGCATAACTTATTAAATTAGCATATCAAAACTAGGGTTTATGTTAACATAACCTTTACTTAAGTAATGCATCTTCAAATCTCATATACATGTTTCGGTTATTAGGGTTTTCGCATATTAGGGTTTATACACATGTTTTAACTCATCTAAATACTTCACATATTCAAGTTATTTAGCTTATACACCTCATTCGAAAACTAACCATGGTTCGGTCCTAAACTCATATGGTTCGGCCATTATTAAAACGTCACAAACATAACTCGATTCAATATCACATCTTAAGCTACATGTCTCTTATTATTTACTAGTTGAATTAGTTAGGGTTTCTCTTTGTTTCGGTTCACCACTCTCGGCCACAAAAGAAAAGAAACAAAACGCGACGAAACAAATATAACTTGACATATACGTGTAAGGTACGTTAAAGGAAGACAAATAAACGATATACCTTAACTTGATTGAGCAAAATCGACACCAAGGGTGTTTGTGTGAGTCTCGGCCGAATAGGGAGAAAAAGAAAAAGAGAGCAAATAAAACTAGGGTTCCAAACTTATGATTATGTATGGTATATATATTGGTAGTATTTGAGTTAAACTAGGAAAGTAATTGGGTTTGGGTTTGGGTCCAACCGAACACACCATCTCACGCCACCACTATGGGCTTCGGCCCTAGTCCATACGAAACAAACAAACGCGACCCAAAACATTTACGAAACTTTAACTCTTCGTCGTACCAAATCAATTACGCAATATATTTTAGTTAGGGTTTTTAAGTATTCGCAAGTTAATCTTTTTATTTCTTTAAGTGTTTAGAAATATATTTTACGTATTTTATAATTTTTAGTTCCAAGGGTATTTTAGTCTTTATTCGGATTTTAAATTTTCAGGTTTTACAATTCTTCCCCTCTAAAGAAAAATTTTCGTCCTCGAAAATTGAATGAAACGAAATGAAAAGAAACGAAAACGAAATGAGAACATACCAAACTATTCAAAGAAATGAGGATAACTAGCACGCATCGACTCCTCGGTTTCCCAAGTAGCCTCACGTTCAGGATGATTTTTCCAAAGAATCTTAACAAATGGAATAACTTTATTCCTCATAACTCTTTCTTGTCTTTCCAGAATAGCTTCTGGCTCTTCAGATAAAGACATATCGGATTGAATTTGATCAAACGGATAAGAAGCAACGTGTAACGGATGATAGTTGTATCCCCTTAGGAGTGATACATGAAAAACGTCATGAACATGCGATAACTGAGGCGGAAGTGCTAAACGATACGAAACTTCTCCTATACGTTCTAAAATCTCAAACGGTCCAATAAATCGAGGACTAAGCTTGCCCTTGATTCCGAAACGTTTCACACCTCTAAACGGCGAAACTTTCAAAAACACACGATCTCCAACCCGAAATTCTAAATCACGACGATGCTTATCAGCATAACTTTTTTGACGAGACCTAGCTTCCTTCAATTTCTCTCTAGCCACAGCTACTTTCTCATTAGTGATCTCGATCATTTCCGGTCCTTCAATCAAACGCTCACCTACTTCATCCCAACAAATAGGTGCTCTACATTTCCTTCCATAAAGAAGTTCAAACGGCGCCGCCTTAATGCTAGCATGCCAACTATTGTTATAAGCAAACTCTACTAAACATAAATATTCGTCCCAACTGCCAGTCCATTCTAAAGCACAATCCCTTAGCATATCCTCTAAGGTCTGTATAGTCCTCTCTGACTGACCATCTGTTTGAGGATGAAATGCCGTACTAAAGTTAAGTCGAGTACCCCAAGCTTTCTGCAAACCCTTCCAGAAACGAGAAGTAAAACGCGGATCTCTATCGGACACAATAGATGTTGGAGTACCATGAAGTCTAACAATCTCTTGTTGAAAAATCTCCGCCAATTTACCAATACCATAATCCTTCCTGATTGGTAAGAAATGAGCAGATTTGGTTAGTCGATCAACAACCACCCAAATCGCATCATGCTTCTTCCTAGTAAGAGGTAATCCAGTCACAAAATCCATAGATATCTTATCCCACTTCCATGTTGGAATCTCCAATGGCTGTAACAATCCACTAGCCCTTTGATGTTCAATCTTAACCTGCTGACAAATCATACACTTCGACACAAACGTCGCCACATCTTGCTTCATGCCGTTCCACCAAAAGTACTGCTTCAAATCCCTATACATCTTGGTAGAACCAGGATGAATAGTGAAAGGAGAACTATGAGCTTCAGTCATAACTTTCTCACGAAGTACCTGATCATTGGGAACACAAAGTCTATCTCCATACCATACAATACTGTCATTATCAACCTTAAACTCCGTCTGCTTACCTTCTTCAACATTTTGCACCACGGCCCACAACTCGCCGTCATCTTTCTGAGCTTCCTTAATTTGCAGTATAAGGTTCGACTCCACCTTCATACTAGCCCAGTATCCATCAAAACCTCGTACACACAACTCAACATCCAAACTCTCTAAGTCACGCAAAATCCTAGGCTCAATCTTGATACTCGCAAGAATGCCTGATTTCCGGCTAAGTGCGTCAGCAACTACGTTAGCCTTACCTGGATGGTACTGAATGTTGGTGTCATAATCCTTAAGAAGTTCTAACCATCTTCTTTGTCTCATGTTAAGTTCCTTCTGGGTGAAAATATACTTGAGACTCTTATGATCAGTGAATATATCACACGTCTCTCCATACAAGTAATGTCTCCAAATCTTCAACGCAAAAACCACCGCAGCTAACTCAAGATCGTGGGTTGGGTAATTCTCCTCATAAGGTTTTAGCTGCCTCGAAGCATAAGCTATTACCTTCCCATGTTGCATCAAAACACAGCCTAATCCTTTCTTAGACGCATCGTTGTAGATTTGAAATCCTCCTGAACCAGTTGGAAGAGTCAAAATAGGAGCCGACACTAATCTCTGCTTCAACTCTTCAAAACTCTTCTCTCTCTCATCCGTCCACACGAACTTTTCACCTTTCCTCATCAGTTGGGTTAATGGCAAAGCTAAACGAGAGAAACCTTCAACAAAACGTCTATAGTACCCAGCAAGTCCAAGAAAACTCCTGACCTCAGTTACTGTCGTAGGTCTTGGCCATTTAGTGATAGCCTCAACTTTAGACGGATCCATGGTAATACCATCAGCTGATACAATATGACCAAGGAAAGCAACTTGTCTCAACCAAAATTCGCACTTCGAAAATTTGGCGTACAACTTCTTCTTCCTCAAAATCTCCAAAACTATACGGAGATGTTCTTCATGCTCTTCTTCAGATTTGGAGTAAACCAAAATGTCGTCGATGAAAACAATAACGAACTTGTCGAGAAACTCATGGAAAACACGATTCATCAGGTCCATAAACATAGCAGGCGCATTGGTCAAACCAAAAGGCATAACGAGAAATTCGTAATGACCATATCTGGTACGAAACGCGGTCTTAGGAACATCTTGCTCCTTCACACGTAACTGATGGTAGCCAGACCTCAGGTCAATCTTCGAAAAGAACTTAGCTCCTTGCAGTTGATCAAACAAATCGTCTATACGCGGCAAAGGATAACGGTTACGAATAGTAATACGATTGAGTTCACGATAGTCGATACATAGACGCATGCTTCCATCCTTCTTCTTCACAAACAAGACAGGTGCACCCCATGGAGAAACACTAGGGCGAATAAATCCACTTTCTATCATCTCTTGCAGCTGTTCCTTCAACTCCTTCAGTTCTACAGGTGCCATACGATACGGAGCCTTCGAAATCGGTTCAGCACCAGGAATTAACTCAATGCTAAACTCAACTTCTCGAGCTGGGGGAAGTCCAGGGAGTTCATCCGGAAAAACATCAGCAAATTCGCAAACAACCGAAAGACTTTCAATGTTAGGACTCTCCAAAGATGTGTCCTTAACAGATGCTAGAAAACCTTGGCACCCATGAGCAATCATGATCCGTGCCTTCATAGCGGAAATGAGCTTAACAGATTTAAGGGGTTTAGAACCATAATAAACGAATTCAGGATGTTTTACGTCTCCAAAGATCACCGTTCTAGCATGGCAGTCGATTGAAGCTCTATGGTAAGCCAACCAATCCATGCCTAGAATGATATCAAAGTCGACCATATTGAGAGGATATAGATTTGCAAAGCGAATACGATCATCAAAACGAAGAGGACACTTAACATATTTATGATCAATGATCACATGATTTTTCATAGGCGTAGAAATCGATAAGTGATTTGTTAACGGTTTGGGCTTCATATTAAGTTTCTTAGCAGATGTGATAGATATAATGGAGTGTGTGGCGCCAGTATCAAATAAAACGAAGACAGAAAAATCATCAATGAAAAGAGTGCCCGTAATGGTACCTGAAGTTCGCTCCGCCTGATTACGAGTAGTAGCATAGACACGTCCAGTAGTAGTCGGCGGCTTGATGTAGTTTCCAGGAACTGCCGAATTCTTATTAGGGCAATCCTTAATCTTGTGAGTAGTGGAACCACAACCAAAACATCCACCAGTGGCCTTGAAACACTGCCCTGGATGAGCCTTTCCACAAGTAGTACAAATAGGTGGGGGTGGCAAAACCTCAGCTGTCCTCTGCTGACTAGAAGATCCTGAAGCACGACCCTGATTCGTTCCTCTAGCTGGCTGATCCCTGTTGTAACGCTGGTTATTGTTACCTTGGTTCTGACGATCACTTCCATTCCTACCAGCATTCCTATTATCTTGACCCCTCGTCTCAGAACGTCCAGTGTCAACATTCCTTCCCGACTGACCCCGCTGATCATAACTCCTATCCACATGACCTCTCGAATCATAACTCCTACCAGAGTTTCCCTTATAGTCATTGCCTTGAGTCCTACCTTGAATCCGATCACCATCGCGATTACGCTTGTTAGAACCCGAAACCTCATGAAAGATCTCAATGTTACGAGCTGCGTCATTGCAGGCCGACACATTCTCATACTCAATATTAAGCAATCGGTCCAACACCCACTTCTTCAGTCCCCACTTGAAGTGCTTAGCTTGACGCATACCATCTCCAGCAATCACTCCAACAAAACTCACCAACCTCATAAACCTACTCATGTACTCATTAGAGGTCTCATGATCAAACTGGTAGATCGCCTGATAATCCCTCTCATACCTTTGCTGCTCAGCATCAGGGAAGTAACGGTTGTAGAAGATAGTCCGGAACTCAGTCCAAGTACAAGTCACAGCAAAAGCGTCACCTCCTCTTGCTTGTTTCAATGCTTTCCACCAACTCAAAGCATCACCTTCCAATTTGAATGAAGCCAAACGAGTCTTAAACCCGTCTCCACAACCCAGTACTTCAAACAGCTTCTCAATATGAGTGATCCAGTCCTCGGCCTCAGTAGGAGTAGCAGCAGTGCTAAACGAAAGAGGCTTCAGCTTACCGAAACGCTCGAGCCAAGTATGAATACCGACGGGTTGATTTCCTCCACCACTACCCGAAGCACCATTCTGATTACGAATGTTGTTGATCACCTGTTCCATCATCTCAGGTGTAGTCAAACCAGGGAAAAGAGAGTTGAGAGCATTCGCAATCGCAGCATCCATGTTAACAGCATCATCGTCTCCGTCCGCGCCACCATTAGTACGAGTTTGAACCATCTAAACGATTAACAAAATGAATAAAGGTGAGATACGAAATGGAAGTACGAAGGAATCCTAAAATCTACCCAAATCCTCACAGGTCAAATTCTAAGCTCTAAAGTCTCGAAACCTAGGCTCCATATGTCACAGGTCCTGACTACAAGTCGTAAACCTGGGCTCTGATGCCATAAATTGTAACGCCCCGACCCCACAAGGGTAAAGGAATCACAAGTAATGGTGTCATATCAAAGCAAACATATAAACCAAAAGAAATCTTTAACATAAATATGGAAATAATCCAAGTCAAAAGACTTCAATACATAGGTCCCAGCGGAAAAATAAACTCCAAAAGAAAAGTCTAAAGCATAAGTCTAAATGGCATCATAATATCAAAGCTAAATCTCTAAGGTAAGTCCACTCAGCACTCATCCCAAAGCAATACCCAGCTCCAACGCTTAGATACCTGCCGCGGAAGAAAAGAAAAGTGCGGCTGAGCTTCAAAAGCCCAGTGAACAGATATACAAGCAAAACGAAATACGAAACGAAATCGAATACGAAATAAAGTAAAAGAAAACAGTGAAGTCATATTCATTTCAAAAGATAATTCAGAAATATCAGAATAAGTTTTATAGCTTAACTACCTCGAAGCCCAGACACATATGCCATATCAGAAACATATCATAATCACATAAGGCAACATATTTGTAGGGGAGACCTACCAGAGTTATGAAGGACGTGCATGCACGCAGCATCAATCATCAGATAACATATAACAAATAACAGATAATATATGGCATATAACAGATCTAGGATGCATCCATACGCCCCACAGACAGATATTCATAATATAATTCAAATTGAGCTCATACAGATAACAGATAAGGGACGTGGCAGAACATCACTCTACTGCCCTAGAGTCATGTCAGAAGTGCATTTGCTGACACGGACATGGAACCCCCATGACTAGTTATATTTGGCTCGGGTGTCAACTATCAGAAGTCAAATAAGAATGTCATAACTGACATAGATCATATTTATCAAATGTTTAATCATGTTTTCAAAGTCAAAGTCTTCATATCATATAGTTCAAAATCAAATGGTTTATGATTCAAAAATCAAAGTTCAGATAAGCAACAGCTCAAATAAACACATTAGGGTTCATAGCAAAGGTTTAGGAAATCCTAATACGAAAACGAAAGAAAACTTATACGAAACCTTTACTGAAAAGGTCAGAATATCCGTACCTTATTCGAAAGCAAAAGATCAAAAGTCGAAACAGGGAAGCAAAGAATTACTCCTTCTTCACAGAACCTATATACATTAATGTCGTATATATTATTAATGATTCCGAAATCGTCACAAGGATCCTTTTAATATTTTAGGGTTTCCATACTTAAATGTTTTAATATTAATATCGTAAATTAGGGTTTATATATCTTTTATTAACATTTAGGGTTTTCATTCTTTAATGTCTCATTAATGTATATGTACTTACATGTTTAGTCTTTTAATGACTAATTACTTAACCTAACACGTCACATAATACTCTTTCCTTTTTATGTTTCAACATACATGTTTATGATTTTATGTGACATATATTTTACTCATTACTCGTATTAATCACGCATTTACTCTATTAGGGTTTAGCATAACTTATTAAATTAGCATATCAAAACTAGGGTTTATGTTAACATAACCTTTACTTAAGTAATGCATCTTCAAATCTCATATACATGTTTCGGTTATTAGGGTTTTCGCATATTAGGGTTTATACACATGTTTTAACTCATCTAAATACTTCACATATTCAAGTTATTTAGCTTATACACCTCATTCGAAAACTAACCATGGTTCGGTCCTAAACTCATATGGTTCGGCCATTATTAAAACGTCACAAACATAACTCGATTCAATATCACATCTTAAGCTACATGTCTCTTATTATTTACTAGTTGAATTAGTTAGGGTTTCTCTTTGTTTCGGTTCACCACTCTCGGCCACAAAAGAAAAGAAACAAAACGCGACGAAACAAATATAACTTGACATATACGTGTAAGGTACGTTAAAGGAAGACAAATAAACGATATACCTTAACTTGATTGAGCAAAATCGACACCAAGGGTGTTTGTGTGAGTCTCGGCCGAATAGGGAGAAAAAGAAAAAGAGAGCAAATAAAACTAGGGTTCCAAACTTATGATTATGTATGGTATATATATTGGTAGTATTTGAGTTAAACTAGGAAAGTAATTGGGTTTGGGTTTGGGTCCAACCGAACACACCATCTCACGCCACCACTATGGGCTTCGGCCCTAGTCCATACGAAACAAACAAACGCGACCCAAAACATTTACGAAACTTTAACTCTTCGTCGTACCAAATCAATTACGCAATATATTTTAGTTAGGGTTTTTAAGTATTCGCAAGTTAATCTTTTTATTTCTTTAAGTGTTTAGAAATATATTTTACGTATTTTATAATTTTTAGTTCCAAGGGTATTTTAGTCTTTATTCGGATTTTAAATTTTCAGGTTTTACAATTATTAAAACCAGAACCTTTGTTGTTAAAACCTTTTTTGTTATCAAAAAATTTTCCACCATCAAACGTTTTTGCAGCAAAGGCTGTAGCATTGGGTTTAGCAGAGCTATTCCCAGATGAAACATTTCTGTGAGATTCTTCTCCAGAGACAACAGAAAAAGCTGTTTTGACATTAGGTAAAGGATCTCTGGTTAAAATATTGCTTCTGATGGGGACATAGGAGTCATCAAGACCCATAAGAAATTGCATTAACTTGATCAGCTGATTATGTTTTTCAAAATGTTTTGCAGCCGTACAAGTGCAGGGGGCAAGCTGATCATACAATCAAATTGTTTCCATAAAGAGTTAAGGTTGTTATAATAATCAGCAAGAGAGGACCCACTTTGACTAAGAGAGTTTATATTTTTATGCAAATTAAAGATAGCTGAACCATCAACCTTATCATAGGTATCTTTAAGATCATTCCACATTTCATAAGCAGTTTTAGCATATATAGCACCAGCAAATAGTTCAGGGCTGAGAGAATTAAGAATCCAAGTAACCACAACAGAGTTACAAGTATCCCATTGATTAGCAAGACTAGGGTTCGAATCATCTCTTATGCAAGTACCATCAATAAACTCTAACTTATTATGGTTCCTTAAAGCAAAAGTCATGGCCATATTCCATATTTTATAATTTTCAGTTCCAGTGAGTTTAATAGAAATAATGGGAGTGCCATTGGTATTGTTAGGATGCAGATACAAAGTATCACCAAAGGATAAGCTTTTTTCAGTGGAAGAGCCACCAATATTATCATCACCAATAGCCATAAATCAAGCAATAAGACAGATAGATATAATAAGACAGACAAAGAGTCACAGACAGAGATAAAATAAGACAAAAGACAAAGTAATAAGACCTTGAATTTAAGAAACAACAGGTACCAAGCCTGTGGACTAGGGTAAACCAGAGCAGGTATTCGTACCACTCAAAGGTGGCAGATCAAGATGTTAGTCTACTCGTTTGCACCCACAAAGAGTTAAGTACTGTATGTTTGAAGAAAGGATAAGACTTAGACTTACAGAGAAATATGCAGCGGAAGAACAAGTCACAATTACCCTAGATTCACTTAGTCTAGGGCTATATGTAAGTAGAATATAATCAGTGATTACGCTAGTAGCAATAACCCCAAACCACCAATTTGTTGCCGAAGAGAATCAATGTGCACGTAGCTCTGATACTATGTACGAAAGTATAGGCAACACAAGATGAACAATAGAACCTTTATTCAGATCTAAGCTGCAATAGTCATCTTAGATTAAGTTTACAATAGTATCCGAATGTTACAAGATTAGATTAATGTCAATGAGACAATAATCATGTAAATGTAAAGACAAGACAAGATCAGTGAAATGATCAGAAAGAAGAGAAGAGAGTGATACAAAAGACTGCACACTCAAGTGTTTGTAACCCTAGATTAAGGGACTTATTAAATAGGAGATTAAGTTTCACTAAGACCCCTCTAACGGCTATAAATGATTCATCAGCAGAAACGATGAAAGCTTCAGCAGAAATGAACATCTTGGAACTTTAAATCTTTTATCCTTTGTCCAAGTTTAACCCCTGTAATTAATTCTGCAATGAACCATAACTTGAAAGTCATTAGCAATTGATAGAATGATATGTTTGCTACAGATTATTACCCCAAAATTTAACAATACTAATAAACATACATTTGTGGTAGAACCATGCAAGAAGGGAGTGTTCGATGATTCTTGTGAGTCTAACTAAGCGATGGTAAATAGAGAACGATTAGTAAGAGTAAGCTTGAATTTTTTGACATAAGAGGACCCTGGTAAGGTATGCGCATATAGTGGTGACAACAAATAATTTTTGACAGACAACTTTTTTCCAGTGGTTAATCGAAAATATAATGACGACATCAGTTAGATTATGGTCCTTTTATTGTTGAACGTTTTAACGTAAATAAACACAACCCGGCCATGCACCAGAAATCAATGAACTTCATGGACTTTAGTATTGTTTTTACACCATCAAACAATAAAAAAATTCAACAGCCAGTAACAAAAGAGCTTTTAACTATCATTATAAAATACGATATGTCTTAAGTTCAATTCTTACTATAGTTGCAATCACTGACGTAGCTACGCTAACAACATGAAATGAGAGGGCTCTACCGAGGTTGAGTTTGTATTGCGGTGGGTTAAAACCCCTTGAATTATTCACTCAAAAGTCCGACAAACATGGTTTACCAAAAAATAACATTTTCTGTTTACTTCTCTTAATGGTATTGTGGCAGAGTTTACTAATTTTCAAAAGGAGAATGACAAAATATGTTTTATGGATACTACTAAATGTTATCTGCATCATATAGTAAGATACTCTAAAGCATCTAAACTATCTTCGGCAATCAAACATTTTAAACTTATACAAAATGTGATGTATACATTGAACAAAAGATTTGACAAAGAAATTCCCATTTTCTAAAAAAATGTGAACAATGTAGCTTGATAAAATGACACATTTGTTATAGTGTTATTCGCTACGATACTTGGGTTGCTTAAACACATAAAATCCACTTTTCTACTGCATGTATAGAGTTCATTTACTTCTTCACCTGCCAATTTAAATTCTCACGTCCTTTAGTAGTTATTCATATCAGTACATCTTTTTTTTTTTTTTTTTTTTTTTTTTTTTTTTTTTTTTTTTGGTAAAACGAATTTCATATCAGTATATCACCCCATTCATTAACTCACTAATGTATATACTTTTCAATAGTGCTCAAAATGGACACTTTTAATAAGGGGTGCTTTTAACATCGCAGGAAAATTGAAAACAATATCTCATGGACATAGCCACACAAATTCTGTAAACCAAGAGAAAACACGCAATAGCCTACTTATGGCATGACAACACCTCTGCGATACGAACAGAGAAAGAAGTCCAAATTGAATTACTGAAATGTCAAACGTCAATCATTTTCCCAAGTAAATACGAGAAGTAATAATTTACGAAATACAATTATACAAGTAAACATTGTGAACATACGTTGGTCTCTTATTTAAGACATTTATATGCATTTAGGAAGTGCATTATACAAGTTCAGAAAAGTCCTGAAAAAATTAGCAGTAGTTAGTTCATGCCTTCACGACAACAAAAATGGCAAATTTACATACTCTTTAGTACATGTTACCAATAAGAATTGAATGTAACATATGTAAATTTTTAAACACGTATGAGCTAGTTTGATTTGCGAAAAAACGAAGCAGTAATGTAAGATAAAATAAACGTCTGTTTGACATAACTTTATAAGAAACATACATTTGTGATAGAACCATGCAAGAAGGGTGTACTCTGTTTTGAATATATAGTAATCTGTTTTGATGTTTTGAAAAAAAATTAATTTTGTTTGAACCGCATATATAGTAATCTGTATTGGTGCTCAAAACATCAGCTTATCATGTTTTAAAAATGCAATAAGTTGCTTCAATAATCTTACGAAACACGCTCTAAGTCATACAATATGAAAAGAAAAAAAAATCATAGAGCATTGGTGTTCTGGTACTTCACGTGCAACTCAAAACGCCAATAACATGTTAAAAATTGCGTATAAGGTAATCTGTTTTGAATATTACCCACCCCCTCCCCTTTTTTACATATTCTGATAATCACCACCCGATGCAAGTAACTCACTACTAAGATCGAGTCTTTTGGCCACGACATAGCTAAAAGTCCACGACTCCTCCTGACCACTTCTATCCGATATGATGTTTGTTAGGTGAAACTACTTAAGACCATTTAGTAGTGGCTCAAACCTATCAATGCAACTCTGCTACAAAGCTGCTCACTGCAAACCATTTAAATGCATAGCTTCTCATTTACTCTAACAAGACAAGCTTAAATTGCACAACCACCACTTCCCTATTTGTACATAAACTTCAATGACCTCTTTTTCTTTTTCTGATGAGAAGCTAACCTTCTTTGTAGAAGTCTCCAAACCAAAGTGCAACTGAGACAACTAGCTAAATACCTTTAAATACAATCACAATGCAATTAGATAGAGTAAACAAGTAATGCATATGTGTGAATATAATGTATAATTGTATATGTGTGAAGTGAGTTTATAAGGGATAATGCTTTGAAAATGTATCTAATGTTGACACTTAAGACTTTCTAGTGTAATGAAAATTTTTTTTTTAATCTATTGAATTTACATACTTTCAACTTATTTGTGTGCATAGTCATGAGTAAAGTTTGATGCATTTTCAAATAATTTTTCATTAATATGTATCGAACTTTACACACAAAGATACACGCAATATGATAACTAACGCATTTAGAGTTTTAGACTTATTCGTAGAAGTAGCTCGTCTATTACACAAAATGTTTTTTCCCACTAAAATTTTCCACTGAAAAACAACAGTGGGAATTTTCCAAAAGATTAGCGACATATTACCGTGAGAAAAAGTTGTTTTTGCAATAGTGTATACTGCCTAACAACACCTCGCCAAACAAACCATAAAAAAATTCTCTTAAAAGACTATTTCAAATGTAAACATTGAGTCATACTCAAAAACGTCATAACCTGTGACTTACAATGTGTAGTTCATGGTTCCAAGTCGATATCTCAGAGGTAAGAAACTCCTAATTTGTATTACTTAAATTTAGATTGATTGGTAACTTTGCTAGTATAGTTTTTGTGATCGAAATTTATCATATGTATCATTATTTACACTAGAACATATGGATAAGTATACAAAAGTTACAAGCCCCATACATTAGACATTTAGACTTCTCCAACACTAGTTATTTTTTACCACAAAAGTGAACAATCAATATATATATATATATATATATATATATATATATATATATATATATATATATATATTTCAACATAATACATTTCAAATGAGAGTTCGAATATAACATATACATATTCTAAAACACATTCTAGCTAGTTTGATTTGCAAAAAACACAACAGTAATATGAGATAAATATAATAAGGAATCAGATTTTTTACTTTATTATAATTCCGAGAACACCTATTTCAACAATGACATAAAGGTTCATTGCTTGTGCATCATAAAGTAAGAGCACAAATATAAATGGGCATGAGCACATGCTATGTGAGTTTCGCAGCGGCTTATGTGTGAAAATATTCTTTTTGGAGATACTGCTCATTGTGTGATGAACACTTGACGCAAACATACTAATGGTGGTGGTTCTAGTATGGCATGATGCGCATGCGTACGATGTTTGTTATTAATGAAAGACAAGTAGATCTGAAACCAAAGGTTCAAACAAAGGTTGCTCACTTCTCAATGTCACATTGTCCCCACCAAAATACATCTACCAACTGCAAACACAAAAACACCCCAAAAAATATAAGCAAACATCAACAATTATGTGAGTTAAAACTTGAAGTTTTACATACAAGGTGACAAAATATCAAATGAGTCTAGTTGGGCTTATAAGCTACTCATCAACATGTGAAATACTTGATTGAGTTAAATTAACTAGTTTGGTCTTAAATGGAAACCAACATGTCAAGTGAATAAATGAAAACACTTGGTGGCTTTGAGCAAAGATCAAGTCGACCAACTCAACATTAAACTTATATCGTCCTCAACTAACAATGGTGACCAAAGCCAGAAAATTGCATTAACAGGTTCAAAAAAAATTTAATTATCAACCTAACATTGCTAAGAATAAAAATCAAAAAGAAAACAAAATATAAATACATCCACCTCCCTATTTAGCTTGAGAAGAATTTGTATTCGTATCGAATGACAACATTACCTGCGCTACAAATGCCCTATGTTCTTTAAATATGAGTTAAATTATTTTAGAGTATCACTAGAAATGCGATCATTCAAGTTATTTAATTAAAACATAAAAATTATTTATAACACAAAATTGTTTATTCTTAGATAAAAAAGAGACGATGCTGACAAGGTACTATCAATAATGAAACAAATATTAAACATACATGAGTCATATAATTCAAGTTTATATGCAATTTATCATTAGTTTACAAGTGTAATAGGGCCTTTTTGTTGTTATTGCCAAGAACCACCAGAAATCACGAGACTGTTTTCAAACTTCATAGCATACAATCCAAACATATAGAGCTACTATACTAACACTACTCTTCTACTATCAAATATTAAGCAAGCAAACTATTCGCCCAATAATGAAAGCATACACATAATTTATTACGTGCTTAGGGTTTAAATGAAAAATATTATCATTTTGCCCTACCAAAAAAGAAATGCTAACACGTAACTTGATGAATTATGCAAAATTTTACCTTCATAGTTTTAGTCTGGAAATCTAAGTTTAAGTTCATATCCAACGCAGCCTTGGCATGTTGATTGTCATAAAACTGAACAAAAACATGCAACACCTAAGTTGAACAGAATTGACTTCCTTTCGCAAAATATTTAAGATATTGTTTGAGTAGATGTACGAGGAAAGCTCACATGAATTAAACCGAAACCTAGATGGTTCCAATGCTCATTGACAGGTAACTCTGCCTTTTCCACATGGCCTTTTATCTCGAATAGCTGAACACAAAATTAAACTATATAGTATATACATAACCCGTAACATCGAACTTCCAACAGTTATATTCATTTGAATATTCAATGATATTTATGATTTACATGCCTAAAAAAAGGATGTTACATATGATATTCACTTTATCATCAAAAAGAAAGATTAATAATTACAAAAATTAAATACGATTTTGAGTGATGTCCAAACCTTTTGAAGATATTCTTTAGTAAAATCACGATGTAGATTTCCTGCGTACACTATTTTATCTTCATCATCTTTGTCTTGATCCCTGCAGAAATTAACATTTTCCAAGTTTTCCATTTTAATTTTTGATGAAACGATTTCCATACAAGGACGCAACTAATGTTTCTAATGTACGAATAAAATTGAACAAAAGGAGCAGTGTATATATATGCAAGAACTACTCTTCAATTTTTGTAAGCGAAGCTCAAAAACAAATATCAAGTTCTTCAAAACATGACATTTTAATGATACAGAGTGAAATTGAAACTATTAATATTATGAACATCTATGTTTGCAAATTCAAATGAAGCGACATGACAAGGAACACAACAACTAATAGCATACAAGAGTATATATAATAATTCATGCAACAACGATAAAATAGATGGATATTGTACACATTCTAGTGAACCTAAGCTTACTTGACATCAATCGTTTCAAATGGAAGTAAGAGGTACCTGCTCTTGCTCTTGCTTGTACTACTGCTACTGCTACCGCTAGCCATTAAATTCAAGGCTAAGAATCCCCAACACTGCGTTAAAAAAATCCACAACACATATAAGAACTTCCATAAAAAAATAAAAATAAAAAGGCTTAAACAAACACCCCTTTGTGATAAAGTTGAAGTTAAAAAAAAAAAAAAAAAAAAAAAAAAAAAAAAAAAAAACATGAAAATGGTGCTTCTTGATAGAATGCTACTCGAACCCTTTTCTTTTCTAGAGGATTGAAGTGGTTTATAAAAGGGTATACAACTCAATTAATATATTCTCCTGCATAGCCATTACTTACTTTTTCTCCTAGAAAATTGTTTTGAAAGATACAACTCAATTAGGAAGTACTATTTCACAACAATGGCAAGGAGTGTTGCAGTGATATTTGAGAATCATAGTACACTATTTCTACTTCTAATCAGGGTGAAAAATCCTTTTTACCCAAAAAAGAGAGAGAAAAAAAAACCTTTAAGGTATTCTTCGGTTTGTGCGTGTTTTGGGAAAGTGAGAAAGCCCACCGAAAGGATACAACTCACATTTAGACTTATTCATAGATGTAGTTTGGTTTAATGTTTAATGTGTTTATTTTGACTTTTTGTTGATTTGGTGTTTGAGGTGTGTTTCATTTCCTAAATCTTGAAGATAGTAGAACTTGGGCTATATATATGTTAGTTTATTGAAGAAATCGATTTTTATCACTCACCAATACTACATGGTGTGATCAGAAAAAAGCTACCCCACATATTAAACTAGATCACATATACTACTACCGAGTAATATTATGTTTGCTTTTGTTGTAAGTTGGTGACCCAACTTTTATATTTTAATGTAGGACAGAGCAAAATCAATCGAAACCCGGACTGAATCGAGAAACCGAATTGAACTTGGCCGAACTAAATCAAACCGACTTTATTCGGTTTGACTTTTGGTTTTATACAATCATAATTTCTGTTTCGGTTTTACTCGATTCGGTTCGGTTATGGTCAAAATAGAAAAAAAATACACTAAACTATCTAAACAGGTTTAGCTATATATGTTAACTTCAGTTCGATTTCGATAAGTTAACTTCGATTCGTTTCTCGATTCACGTTTTTCTCAAAATCGATTTTCAATTCGGGTTAGGTTTGGGCGGTTCGGTTCAGGTTTGACCCATTGCTCAACCCTATTTTATTGTCTAATTTCTATCATATCATATGTATACGTATTTTTAAAAGTAAATTATCAACGGAGCGCGCATAAGAGAAAGAGATGCCCTAGAAATGTTTTAGGGTGCGCCAATGACATGTGTCACATAATTATTGGACCACAAGGCTGGTGCGTAAGCGCACATCGCTTGCTGGTGCATCGTGCTCTATTTTTGTAAAATGTTAGAATTTGGTACATTCTTGTAAACTGGGTTGGGTATATTGGTCCAGTTTGGTAATTTATTTTTATATAAAACATATTTAATAAGTTTATGAGTATCAAAATTAGAAACATAAAAAAATAGACATTTGCATGTGATTAGAACTATTGTTACTTACTTGCCACACATGCTCTGCGTACTTCTGGGTGACGTTCTTCATCTCCATGCAACTAAATAAATATATTTAGAAAAAAAAAAATTACTTGCAACACTTATTTCAACAAAAAGGAACAAGCATGAACTTCATAATACATACATTTCAAATAATAGCTCGAATGCAACATATTTAAAAGTTCCTAGCTAGTTTGATTTGCGAAAAACAAAGCAGTAATATGAGATTAAATAATAAGGAATCATATTTTTTACCTTGTTATAATTCCGAGAACACCTATTTTAATAATGATATAAAAGTTCGTTGCTTGTATATCGTAAAGTAAAAGCACAAATATAAATAGGTTTGAGCATATGCGGTGTGAGTTTTGCCCCAACTTATGTTTGAGAATTTTTTTTTGCGAGGCATTACTTGTTGTGTGACCAACACTTGATGCTAACATATTAATGGTGGTGGTTCTACTATGGTTTGGTGTGTGGGACTTATCTTGAGAGGAGGATGGTGTATGTTATGTGTGTGTTTGTTGAGGATAGCACTAGTTATTAATAAAAAAAAGATGGGGTAGTTGATATTGAATTCATGATGTTTGTTGAGGATAGCAGTAGATTATTGAAGATGAGGTTCATGGTATTAAATTACTCGCATTTTGCTTTGACTCAACATTAATGTCCTTGCTGCTCCGCATTTTTGAGGTGTAATAGACATTAAAGTGTTAAAACTATCCATGTACTTTTTACAAGTAAAAATATTGCATACATGTGGAAGAAAAATAAAATAAAAAAGGGCCATTGGTTTTAAGACAGGAAATATATCGAAAATGGGTGTCATTTGTTTTTTTTTTTTAATTTTTTAAAGCACTTTTTCCTCTTTTTCATTTTTTTTAACCATGATTATCGACTTTTTGACCTACGGGGTTTGAACTCACCGCCACACAAATTCAAATCAGGTAAAGCCTTTGGGCGCGCATTTTTATTTATTTATTCGCACATAAGTGTTTTGTTTCACTTCTTGCATTTTCAAAATTAGACAAAAACATTCACTTTTTCGCACATCTTCAACATAAGCCATATCTACTTCTCTGTCATTATTTTCTTTCAAAACACAAAAAGCAAACGCTTTTTATCCTTGCAAATGGAGACTTTGGATATACCTTTTCTTGTGCATACATGATTTGAAGATGAAAACATAAAATCTCTGAAAAAACAAACGACATGTACCTTTTCTAAAGCGTGTAAGCCGGAAGTTTGGGTTTCGAAAATATGCTGGATAATATTTAGAATCAAGACCATCTGAATGCTGTCATGAACATAATCAAGAATAGAACTCCAAATCGGAAGGACAGCCTGTGGTAGGATCATTCATGAAGATGGAAAGTGTATTGTGTTCAAAATCAACTTCATTTCAACTGCAGCAAACAGCGTAACTTCAGATATTTATTTGGGTAAATCAACTTCAGTCTGATGACGTTTCCTTCCTCTTCTCGGGAGTATCGACATTTGTGTGATACGCTCCTCGATTTACGCGATAAGCTTCTTTGGAGGCATATATTTTTTCTTCACCTGTCTTCGGCCAAATATCAGATGTGTTGTGCATCAGTTTCATTTCCCTTTTCCATCAATCGCCATCTGCACACACCAAATATCTCACAATGGAAGCAAACTTGCTGACAAATAAGTAGAAGTATATAACGTATAAAGA
This sequence comes from Chrysanthemum seticuspe, assembly GCA_019973895.1. Lineage (NCBI taxonomy): Eukaryota > Viridiplantae > Streptophyta > Magnoliopsida > Asterales > Asteraceae > Chrysanthemum > Chrysanthemum seticuspe. The sequence continues at coordinate 332,271,141 of BPTQ01000009.1, forward strand.
TTTGTAAAACAGCATAATGAACCTTTCATTTTCTTGCAGCTACTTCAAGTCTTTTAATGGTATCTGCATACTCTGGTACATATCCAACGGCTTCATCGTCAACAAATGGAGACAGATGTGGTGGAAGAACCCTGATTATTAACAAAAAGAGTATGTCAAACATATGGAAAACATGATTAAAGTATAAGATCAATTGCGACATTACTAAAACTTACTTTCCAACCATATATATAATCCTTAGTTGGTCGTGTGAATTTTGCATTTATACAGTCAAAGACCCATTGTGGCTGTATATAGACTTTGGAAATAATACTTGTGACTTTGAGTCGGCCTATCAATAATCTGCACGAAATAAAAGTATAAGAGAATGAAAACAATTGTTCTGATATGATAATGAAACAATGGTGTCAAAATGCTAGTGAATAATAGTCATCTATTACATAGCCAAGAGATATTAGCAGATCGTGACTTGATTATAGATAAATACTTGATTAACAAAGAAGGTAAGTCGTTTTTTGTTTGTTTTATCAAATATCAGAGCCGGGTCTTGCAGCATACCTGATAAGTAATGTCCTGGTTAGATTAATTCCTCAAATGGAGCTCCATCCCCTTCCCACGAAACCACACCAGGCCAAAAGAGGTTATAACAAAAAGCAACGACTCCCTTGGAACCTGAACAACACGACATATTCACATTTTATAGCATAAGAAAAAGAGAGCTTTTACATGCAATACATAACAAGACGAAAAGAAGTCGTAACTATCATTAAGCTATAACAAAACACCGATCCTACCTCACGACACAAAATGAATGTCTTGTTTTGGAAGAGGGTTTTACAGGCTGTAGTTTCTTCATCATTTTCACTCCCAAAAGCAACATTTACAACAATTTTCGTCACTGCACCTGGTTCATTCCTAGGAAGTAGGTGATGTTCGTCATTTGTTTCATTTGTCCAGTCTTTAGCATCAACATACCCTGGCATACAAAGGATTTCGAAGACTTGTGAGTCAAGCACCTTGCAGCTAACTGGAGTGTTTAGATCTCTAAACTATATGATTTGTTCTATATTTGCACAAGTATTAAGTTAATAGCTGGATTACAAACGTATTGTTTACTTTTGAGGTCAATGCTTGTAAACAGGTGTTGCAAAAAAGTGTGAAGAATTTAGAATCATAAGTGCCAAAATCTTAAGGGCAAATGAGCCTAGTTTGGTCAAGTGGACAAAAGTCAAGACCATCCATACGAAGAAACCGAGGGCTGCAAATGAGCATTTTTGGTGTCACGAGTGGCAAGATAACCACCTTTAGCTTTGTCAAAATCATTAGCATGACATGTGGCTACAAAATGCTTTTGATATATATGAGAATAATAATCAAATTAAATGTGATGCGTCTAGTGGCGTGTCAATACAAACATGATCGAGATGTTATGAGACCCATGGAAGTGTTAAAAACTCCATTAGTGGAAGGAAACCAAATCAAACCTGGTGGTGGGTCTGTGATGCATTTTTAACATAAGATGCATTTGCAATATGGGTCTTCTGCTGGTTCAAAATGTCCCGTATCGAACTGAGACTCGGTTTTGCCTTAAAAAATTCTCAACCATAATAACCCGAGAAACCTGAACCTACGAATAGAACTCAAAATCAGAAGGACAACTCATGGCTTGAATGTCATGAAGATGAAAAGTGTATGTGTTGAAAATCAACTTCATTTCAACTGCAGCGAACAGCGTAACTATAGCCATTTCAGATGTTTATTTGGGCTAACAAGTTGTGTGAGAAATTGGTTTGAAACAGATAAACCCCGGAACCAAAAACAAGTTTCATATAGGCAAAAAAAAAGAGAATTTGTAGTGGTAAGGATTCCAAACAACAGCAACATTCATATTCCAAAATTATATGAGAATAAAATGTTTGATACCAGAAAAAGCACCAATTAATGTTGGAAGCATACAATCAATGTTTTTGTGATGTACAAATACCACTGGTAAGAAGTTTAATGCAGGGGTGTTAATACTCACACCATTTTTTTTATACATACGTCACAATTGTGCATTATTGTCTTGTATAGTGTGTATTACAGTGTTGTACAATGTGGTGTAAGTATAAAAAAATGGTGCGAGTATCAACCCCCTTAATGCAGTTGGCAATAAGAGCTTGATAGCATTGCAACCCCTAGCTAGTGGTGTAGGCATTGTCAGTATATAGCTCTGTTTCTTCTACTTTGTGCTATATGTTAATTACAGTTATACACTTGTTTTTATCAATCCAAAGGCCAAAATCCATACCGTGCAGTAAAAGGACCATATAAGCAGAGCATCCATACCAGTAATCATATATATATATCAAACAAACCAGCCGCATATAATAATGATGACACAAGGCATTGCGCAAAATATGATAATTCATTCATTCAGCCGTACACATACATACAGGGGAGTGGATTCTCTCAAGTTATAAATAACTTGATGGATCAAGTTGCAAATATCAACTATTGGATTAAATCCAATGGCTCAAATCATCTCATGTTCTTTTGATTTGAGCCATTGGATTTGATCCCATGGTTGATAATTGCTTAACCTGATCCATCAAGTTATTTATAACATGAGAGGATATAGGCAAAAAGCTATGATTAAAAGACCAAAGTAGTAATAGTAGTAGTAGTAGTTAAGGTTCAAGTTGACATTTGAGTAAAGACAAGATACTAAGTAGTAGTAGTTGTTGGAGACAACCATCTGCCTAGCGCAGATGTCCACCAGCTACCGCAAATATTCGGGCCCATCTATGTGATGCTGTAATGGCACAAGTTCGAATCTGGACTAGCAGCATGGTGTGGGTATCGCGATCAGGTATTTCACAGGCATCGAACCTTTGTTGGGTAGGGTTGATGGGTACCAAAAGGTACACAGGGTTGAGGTGTCCCTGCCAAGCTACACTTTTTTTTAGTTGTTGGAGACGATGTTGACGTTGCTGCTGCTGTTGCTTCTTCTGCATCAAAAAATATTAGCAAATATCGACAATTTAGTTAAAAATGGAAGTATTACATAAAAGGTGGCAAAATAAGAAGAGACCATCTGGGCATTATAAGCTACTCATCAACATGTGAAATATTCAAACAAGTGATATTAACTAACTTGGTTTATATATAAACTAATAGTCCTCAGCTAACAAAGGTAACAGGAGCCAAAAAAAAAACAATAGCAGGGTCAATAAATTTAATTTTTCAACCTAGAAACATCGCAAAGAATAAAAATAAAAAAGAAAGCAAAATATATAAATAGATCCACCTCATAAAGGCTGTTTAGCTTGAGAACAATTCATATCAAACGACAACATTACCAGCACTACAAAGGCTCACATATTTTCAGTTTGAGTAAGCATAAATTATTTGAAAGCATCACTCGTTCGCTATAAACTTTTTATCTTAATAGGCCAACAGAACTATATTAAATGCAGCAGCCTAAATTATAGCCAAAAATAGAAAAAAAAATGTTGCAAAAGTCACACGAAGAAAGCTATCTTATGGTTTGCAAAGTCTCACAATTTACTCAGAAAGACAGATGTTTTAGTAATTCAAAGGGGGCAGTCTAAAATTTGAATAGGGTACTTGAAAAGATACAAGTTCTTTATACAAAATTATATATTCCCAAATAGGTAACCGTTAAACACACTGATTCCACTGCACATGTCTAAACACGCCCTTATTTTAACCCAAACTTGAATCAGACAAGACAGAAACAAACACTGGTATCCTATTCCGCAACCAGTTTTTTCAAGTCAGAAGAAACACAATCATTCAAGTTATACAATTCAAATGAAATCCATAAAAACCATATATAACACAAATTGTATATTGTTAGATAAAAAAGAACCAGTGTTGATCTATCATAAACTCACAAATGAACAAAAAACTATAATAATAGGGCCATCACCCACAATTTGTATACAAATCAACAAATAAAAACTTGAGGCCTTATTTTTATCATATTTAAGTTATAAGAGATTACCTGTCAGAACTCTTAATTCTCATCATCAGAATCCCCTGCATCCTCTTGTTCTAAAATAAAATAATATATCCTAGTTATAGTTAGTAGAAAACAATCATAAAGACTACTTTAAAGCAGGAAAAAAAAGGTAAAAAGTTATACCTTCAACACGATAAGCAACATGCATGGGATCCGTGTGACGATCCGAAGACACGATCCGGATAGCTGCAAAAAAATTAATAATAGAACAATACTTATAAAAAAATTATAAATGAGTTAAACATGAAGAGTTACACATATACCAATATTTAGTCACAAATACTTACTCTTACGGATTCTCCTGCTGAGTGGAACATACTCAGCAATGCAGTAGTCTACAAGGGGAACAAGCTCAATAATTCGCAAAGAATACTGCATAACAGAAAATAACATTAATATCAATTGCATCATAAAGAAAAGTGTATTATACTGTATACAAAAAAAGGTTGTAGCAAAATCAACCGCTTCACAAACTGCAAATATGAAAACAGCATCAACATGCTCGTCTTCGCTGCAAAAGTTAGAGAGCCAGACATTAGAAAGGGGATATAAAGTTGTTAAATATAACAAAATAGTTCATACCGTGACATTCTCGCAACATATTGTTCATAAGTCTCTTCTGGCCTAACCAACAGATTCTGGTAGTGAAGTTGGTATTGAATCAACTATACAAGCAAAACAGATTTTAAGGCATTTAAGACTAAAAAAAATGGTGGAAGTTATTGATGTTTACCCTGGCGACTCCGGCGCTACGGACTTGTTCATGATTATCATCATGTCCATGAAATTCGGCAGAAATTGCCCTCAAAGCACAATCCCCAATACAAGTAACGGTTTCGCGTAGAAACCCGTACCTTGCCAATCTAGAGGGAAAAAAAGATGTCAAAGATTGAAGACAAAACAGACAGCATTCATAAGTTTCATATCTACCTCTGATTTAAGATTTCTTGTTCTTCAATTGGTTCAATGGTCATTGAGAGGTGAGCAAACAATTGAGCGCTATCCTGTAAACATGAGTTAATGATTAAAATAAGAAATAAAATAAAAAAAGAGTTGCATTAACAACATTGACTATGGTTTGGCTAAAAGTGGGGTGTTTTATAAAAATTAAAACTTTAACTTTACAATGTAACATTTATATTCATCAACCTATGTCTATTTTGAACTAAAACTAAGGCGGCCAACTAAACATAAGCTAAACCAAACAACACCTTAAAACAAAATACGGGGCATTGTCACCCTCCAATCTCAGCTAGAAAGATGTTTCAATATCTTAAACAAACAAACTAACTAAACAACACATTCTTCAAACTTCATAGCATACAATCCAAACATATCGAGCTACTATACTAGCAGTACCCTTCTACTAACATGTGCATGTTTCATTTGTAGGAAACAAACTCTATTCGTTCAACATCTAAAGGTTCACTTGGTTATTGGAGAACCTCAATCATGATAACGTAACACCATTTGATTTAATGTAATGGAAATTATCACGTATAATGGTTGAATATACTTGGTTGATGATTTATCCGTTATTGAAATACAAAACTGAAACATATGATACTATCAACGTAGAACTAAAAGGGTCTCAAGGTCTAACCTCAAAACAAATCAACATTATTTATAAATATATATGCAACACTTAATCTCTATTACCTGCCAATTTATCTTATGAAAGTAGTATAAACCACGTTTTAACATCCTTTTATTTCCAATAATCTCTTCGTTATTAGAGTCTTTAAATACATCCACAAGACAAAATTTCCAATATGGCTTTAATGAAGTTGTTGACATTGTCATCTTTTAAATCTTGATGCTGCATAAAATAAAACAAACAATTACAACAAGGAACAAACAAAATCGTCAAGAAAACAAAGAGTGTTTCTAACAAAATTCACATTTAAAACGTGACATGAAACATTTGGAAGCTATGGAAAATTACGACAAAAATGTGTTTAATACTGCAAACAAGTAAAATGAACTAATTATTGCTATAACAAAAGTAACCTCATAATATACTTAAACTAGGCTAACTTATAATTCTTATGCATGAAACTATGGATGATATGATTTATAGACAAAATCTGGAATTGAAACAATTGTTAAATGTGTTTTGTATTAGTTGTACTTGAAATATAAAGAGATAGCAACATGGCAAGTGATTGCACGCATGCTTGCTGTCATTCTGTAAATATGTACCTTAGAATGACAAATCAATGGTGGTGTTTCTAGTGTGGTATTAGGTAAGACTGATTTTGAGAGGGTGGTGTTTGTTGTGTCACTCTGTGTGTGTGGTGTTTGTGAATGGGGTAGTTGATTTTGAGAGGATAATATGCTTGTTAATATAGAAGATGCACGGGGTAGTTGATATTGAATGCATGATATTGAATTTTCTTGTAAGACAACAGTAATAACCTAGCTAGTTTGCTGCATCTTTGAAGTGCATGACTGACCATTGAAGATGGGTAGTTGATATTGACAACACAAAACACTTTGGAATTAAACATATACTAGCTCATGTACTGCACGTATATAAATTGACAACACAGAACACTTCATGCTTCTTCGATAAATGATGACTATGTCTACATAAATACGCATGCCTAGTACTATATGTAAAACAGTGAAACATACTTATATTAGTTTGTAAAAGCTTCAAACTTTATACATTTTCTCTTCTAAAACATTGAAACATTACATATATAAGATATGTTAATGACATGATTGCAAAACCTTTTTATTAACTTTTCTTTTAAAACAAAAGGCTATACAACACATGAGCATGACCACTCAAGAACATAACCGAACCGAAAAGAGTAGTTAATGTAGATAGCCCACTCGGGCGAGACAGTTAGATTAGGAAAAGTATAAAGCTTAGAGGCCGTTAAACGGTTTCGAAAGATCGAGTAATATCATGTGGGAAATTGTTGAGAAATTTAGTGAAAAACATTAGTTTTTACTAAATTTGGACATAGATGATTATTAGTAAATATAATTATTATGGTTAAGGCCTTATATGGTTACGTAGTCCTTTGTGAGCGCTTCGTAACGAGCCATTATATGTTCAAAACAGAGTTATTATGAATAAGATATCGAGTATCAAAGAAGAGTAGTTGGAATGGATGGAAAATTGGTTAAGAGTCTGGTATGACTATTTTTTTGAAATCCGACATTTGAATTGATGAGCCATTAACCTATTTGATTGCTACCATTAAACCATATGTTACATAAGGTGTATAAATTCAAGGCAATCTTAACCATTTCATGACACACCACAGCTTATTCCTTTTTCTCTACTAGCACACTCACAAGAATTAAGCAAATTTTCACGCAAGTTGTCAATTTTAGCAGTGCTACTAATTTGACCGTTGTACCCTAGACAACCGTTGTTGAAATAGTACATGTGAAACATTTTAATGGAATCGTGTATAACACAACTCTCGGTTTTTTTTTTTTTTTTTTAATATCTGGTTAGATCTTATGTTTATGTTTTGCGTATATTTACTATAAGTGTAGTGGACATTTTCTTCATGGTTGCTGTAAGTTAAATTCGATATAATTGGTATACTTTACTACAAATAACACTACAAGAATCACGAGAATAGGCGACGAACACAATGCCGACGCCACTATGGCATCGGCAACATACGCTACACGACAAAGAAACCCTTGACCATGGGGGAGATGCGTTGAATTTTTTTGTTAAGATAATGCTGACGACAGGGCGTCGGCAATATAAAAGTCAAATTTGACTTTGTATTTTCAGGCAATTTTTTTGGCGAGATCTTTTGGCGCTCATATATTCCTGAGGCCCCGTCGTCGGGAATATAAATCCATATAATTACTGGGGATAAGTTAATTACGTTGTAATTTTGCTAACTAATTACGTGATTAGTAATATGGTGCCGAGACGACGGGTCGTCGGCACCATATATTTTGTACCACAAAAAACTTTGACCAGAAAAAAATGTGAGTCCCACGTTGGCGTCTGGAAGGTTAATTTTTTGTCGTCGGGAAGGACATTCCCTACGAGGCTCAGCCGACTAACTGTTGGCTACGCCTTGCCGTCGGGAACGAACGACGCCGACGCCCCGTCGTCGGGAAGGTGTTGAAAAAGTCGTAGGCGGAAGTGTCGATTGTACTAGCATATATAGTTTGATTTGTGAAAAATAAGTAATAATATGAAAGAAAATAGTAAATTAAAGAAGCACATATACATTGTTACATTGCTATAACTACGAGACCACCGATTCCAGTTATAAAAAGGTTCTTGCTTGTGTGTGTAAACAAAAGCAAATAACTTGATTTGAGCATGTTCGGTGTGCATTTCGTTAGGGCTTACGTTTAATTCGAAAATATTTATTTGAAAATATCAATCAACACTTGATGCTAGCATTATTATTGAGTGGAGGACAAAATAAGGTCTTGGTTCTATTGGTTGTTTACGTATTTATTTTATTTTTAGTGAGGATATGAGGGAGTAGTTGTTGATGACGACCTAACATGAATGTCCTTGGTGTGATCGACATTTAAGTGTTGAACAACCCATGTACTATTTGCGAGTAAAAATATTACTGGCGTGCATCAGTAGAAAAAAGAAAACAGAAGGCAAAAAATCAAGTTAAAAATGAGTATAGAACATGGATGCATCTCTTTCCTTTATCAAAAGGTTAAAAATAACTCACATCATGACTCAAATTTAAGCTATCATGTAGTCTGTAATTGGTATTAAACATGTACTCATTTAGTAAGCTATCAAAGCAGGCAGGCACATATATAAATTGGCTACACAGAACCACTTCATGCTTCTTGATGAATCATGACCATGTCTACATAAATATGCATGCATGCCTAATACAGTAATACTGTATGTACTACTTATTTGGCCATCTTTAGCTAACATTTTTTGATATACTAATATTAGTTTGTAAAAGCTTCAAACTTTATACATTTTCTCTTTAAAACAGTGAAACATTACAAATATAAGATCTGTTAATGACATGATTTCAAAAACTTTTTTATTAACTTATAGTGATCCTTTTATTAGACAAAAGGCTATATACAACACATGAGCATGAACGCCCAATAACCGGACGGAACAAGTCAGGCGATTCAAATGCAAGCTAGTCGAGTACAGGCGATTCAAAAGCTTAAATAAACACCCCTTTGTGTTGTTCTTATATGAAGTTTAAGTTAAAAAAAAATAATCTCAAAATGGTGCTTCTTGATAGAATGCTACTCGAACCCTTTTCTTTTCTAGAGGATTGAAGTTGTTGGTTTATAAAAGGGTTGTACTACTTACTTTTTCTCATATAAAGTTGTTTTGAAAGATACAACTCAATAATGAAATATTGTTTCACAAAAATGGCAAGGAGTGTTACAGTAATCTTTGAGAATCATAGTACACTATTTCTACTTCTAACCTACCTTTGTACTTTCAAAGATTACACTTTAGCGAAAATTACTTGAGAGGACACTGTCCTCCATTATACCTCTTGCAGAGTACATACTTTTTACAATTTACATATTAGGACTAGTTGGTCGCGATTTAATTTTCATGTACAACATACTCAGCACGTTTCGCTCATACAACGAATGAAAAAAAAAATGTTGGTCGCGAATATTTTTGGGTGGACAAACATATTTTTCGAGACCACCAATACAAAACAAATGGTTACTTTTGGTCGCGAGTTTTAGGATGTGACCAAACTTTTTTTTTTCCTTAATCATAACTTATAACATATTTTTGAAATCTTTATACACATTTTAGTATATGCATAGCTTGTATAAAATTTTGTTGTTTAGGTGATTTGCGCTCTTTTCGATGAGAGTTTCGCAACGAACTAATGCTTATCCAAAATGAAGTTAATATGGATGAGATATCATGTATTAAAATGAGTCACGTGAGTGAGAAATTGATTTGAAAAATGATAAATTGCAATCATTGTACATGTTTTAGTATATGTATACGTTAAAATAATTAATTGTTTGTTAGCGGGATTTGTTCTTCTTGATGAGGTCTTCGCAAAGAGCTAAATAATGGCTAAAATGAAGTCAATATGAATGAGATTTTGCAACGGTATAACTTTTCCACACCCACTTTTTGCAAATTAAATGCCGAACCCAATCGATCGGGAGGGCGACCAAGTTAGGGAAAAAATGGGACTCGATCTAATCTCCACAGAAGGACGATCGACACTCGATCGATCGAGTAAGTCGATCGTCTATGTCTACTGCGTCCAGCCTAAGTTTGCTTTTGTTGTAAGTTGGTGACCCAACTTTTATATTTTAATGTAGGACAAAGCAAAATCAATCGAAATCCGGACTGAATCGAGAAACCGAGTTGAACCCGGCCGAGCTAAATCAAACTGAATTTATTCGGTTTTGTTTTTGGTTTTATACAATCATAATTTATGTTTCGGTTTTACTCGATTCGGTTCGGTTCTGGTTAAAATAAAAAAAATACACAAAACTATCTAAACCGGTTTAGCTATATATGTTGACTTCAGTTCGATTTCAATTTCGCTAAGTTAACTTTGATTCGGTTCTCGATTCATGTTTTTATCAAATCGATTTTCAATTCGGGCCAGGTTTGGGCGGTTCGGTTCGGGTTTGACCCGTTGCTCAACCGTCTTTTAATGTCTGATTTCTATCATATCATATGTCTACGTATTTTTAAAAGTAAATTATCAACGGAGCGCGCATTAAAGAAAGAGGTGCCCTAGAAATGTTTTAGGGTGCGCGTGTGACATGTGTCACATAATAATTGGACCAAAAGGCTGGTGCGTAGCGCACATGGCTTGCTGGTGCATCGTGCTCTATTTTTGAAAAAAGTTAGAATTTGGTTCATTCTTATAAACTGGGTTGGGTTCATTCTTATAAACTGAACTTTCAAATTTTGATTATTGTGTGTATTTTGTAACCATTTTACCCTTACTTTTTTAAATTTTGAAGAGTGAAATAGTCATTTTACATGGCAGAATAGTAAAAAACTACACATAATAATCAAAATTTAAAAGTTCAGTACACATAATAAAAAGAAAAAAATTCTATACACAGAATAAAAAAGTGACAAGTAATATATATTTTGAAACAATTAATCATATTTAAAGCCTAGAAAAAAGTGAGTCGCATAAAGAATAGGGTGACTATAGTTCAGTTTCGTAAATGACTTAAAAACTATTAATTCTTGTAAAAGTACTATCATCTCAGGCCACTTGGGTAATTTGTTCTTTTTTAAAAGTTGAAAAATAAATAAATAAATAAATAAATAAATAAATAAAAATAAATAAAAAATTATTATAGCCATAAATCTTAGGTCCATTAAAAGACAACCCATCAAATTACTAGTAAGTTTCTCATAGTTTATAGATTAAGGTACGTAGTATTGAGTTTATTATAGTCATCATTTGTGTCAAGTATTCATGTAATTTCCTAAACCTTCGGGTGACTGAGAAAAAAGACAAAGAAAACTGTCTAAAATAAAGAATCAAAATCCCAACTCCAATTGAAGTCCAAATATTCATGAGTTAGACAGATATAGTTTGTCCAAAGAATTTTCTTTTTACTTCACTTTGTCCGACTTGTGATAACTCCAATCTAACTTCTCCTCAACCAAATGTCTTACCTTATAGTTACTTGAGTCTACTACTATAATTTGCGTGTAATGGTTTAAAGATTTTGGTTTCTCTTCCATCATTTAATTCTCCTTTGGATAGAGTAGTTGGAGTAGGAGGGGTTGTCATTTAGACAATACACACCCAAATATGAATGAGAATGGCTTATTATTTTTCGAAACATTATTGTGCAAAACTAACTGGGGATCACTTAATGATTGGTCGGTCACTAGAGACTGTCTGGATCATCTATGCAACACATATCAGGTTTGGAATTTGTTAGGCTCTTGAGAAGCCTATAAGATGTTGTGCTAACGACCATTTACTCATTGTTGATTCCTAAGTACGGTCCAATGAGATCAAATAAAAGATCTAAATCTATGGTGTTTAAATTGCGATTTCATTTTGTTAACTGATTAATTCAAAAATATTCCTCAGTAATATAAATTGTGTGTAACGTGTGCACGGGTGTGTGTAGACAAACGTACCCATCCGACCTAGATTTCGAGTGTGATTATAAGAGCCCTTGGTGTCATGACCTTTGGGTAACTCATAACTTAGCGGCACGTCAGCCTCATATCAACTTTAACATTTTAACCTTAACTCACAAAAAGCACCCCTTATCATAACTCAACTGTAACTCAACATTTTGAGCCACATTTTTTTTAAATAATAGAACTTAAAAATTCAACCATAAACTAATACTTTATTTAATAAACAAACCTATTACTTTATTAATAATCATAAAACCATTGCATAAACATTACAAATACAATACGAAATACGATACGGAAATAAAAACATACGGAGTAAAATACAATACGATACTGCTTCTGAATGTGAGTGCTCCCCGCATGCATAATCATACGAAGGAGACCTATATGTAAGAAGCTTTGCTTGCTCTGCTTCAAATTCTTTGAACGTCTGTTCACCAACGCTCATGTTATACAGCTGTGCTGCAGTTAAGCCAAAATGATTATCTGCCTCGACGGCATAGCCTGTAAATTGGGGAGACTGTTGTTGCTCAAGAAATGTAGGTGCTTCGATGAACTTGATGTACCTAGCCCCATTTGAGTTAATTGTTGTGATACAGAACCAACCTCTTTGTTTTCCTCGTAGCTCCACCGAATTTTGTTGCTTATGTTGGTTTATATCTGTGTAACACAACCCCATTGCGTGTCACTAATGGCCTCGTCTTTCTTTGCTTCATCGTTCAAAAATTGGTCAATCAAAGCTTTTCTTTCGGCATAAATGTTTGTGCATCTGGCGTATCGTTGTCTCATACGTTCTTTTTTTCATTTTGCAAGCTGAAACTTATTGATAACCTCAATAATAGCCTTTTGACGATCAGTATCTTCTTTATCGCATTGTTTTTGAATAAACACTTGTATTTCTTTGACAGAATGTGGGAGACGACAAGCCATAAGGGGCGTTTGTGTGTTTTTTTGATCAATAGTTTATGGAAAGTGTTTGAAACTAAAATGTAAACGTTTGTATTTATAGAAGATTTTGAATTCCGATAGAAACTAGCCGTTAAAGGGCAATTGTGTATTACTTTTTTTTTTTTTACATGAACTAGCTGTTATAAAAACATAGGAGCCAAAAGTTTTTTTTTTTTTTTTTTTTTTTTTTTCGTTTGAACATGTAAACGTTGGTGAGGGACCTGTTTTGTAATTTATTTATTTATTTAAGATTGCTACTAACGTGGCGTCACCACGGTAACTCAAAAGGCAATACAGGACAATAACTCAAACGCACGGTGTCATAACTCGGCCATAACTCACGTTAACATCATGCCACGTAGGCCATAACCCAGCCCATGCGTTAACATACCGAAGGCTCTAAGCTGATTTTATTTACATATACTTTAGCAAAATCACATACTCCTTAAGTAATAAAATTCTTGTCTTACTATCCTCCATTGAAACCATAATTTAGTTTTTTAGGAGGTACATTATGTCTACATATATTGTAACAGTTGTGCAATTATTTTTTTCCTAATTAGGATTCTGAAATGTTACCTATACCTTTTGAATATTACTTGAATTGTAAAAATTGATTTTGTCATTATTCTTGAGATTTTGTGATAGCTTTTTGACTATAAAATTGGACAGCTCTAGTTTGTCTTTATAAATAGTATAATACACTTTGAAGATGTAATATAAATTTATAAGATCATTTAACTATACACTATTTATACATTCACATTTAAATGTTGACGTTGGAGCATGCAAATCAAAACTCAATATGTGCAGGAGCGGAGCGGAGCTCAGATTTTTAGTTAAAGGGGCCAATTTTTTTTAGCGATAGCCTTAACGACTAACGAACATCAATATGTTTTATAGAGAAACCGATACTAAACAATTTAAATATTAATTTTAGTTATCACCAAAAGTAAACAATAATACATAGGTTCAAACATAAATGAATGTTTTATTGTTATGAGAATTTTACAAAGCAGTTTATGGCTTTACAAATTCCAAGTAAACTTTTTCACTTGGTTGGTGTTTAAAAAGTTATGAGCATCACAAATAAACTACTAAAGTGATAAATGTCTCTACTGATTGTTTAAAAAGTTATGAGCATCACAAATAAAATACTAAAGTGATAAATGTCTCTACTGATTTTTTATACGAATAAACTTGAAATCTTAAATCACTTGAATGAAGTTGAAAACATTAAACAAGTTTTCTATTCATCAAAACTAAATAAAACCAAATAGTAAGAAGAAAAAACTAAAAAGCATTACATTCATTGTTGCGTTGTGAATCCGTTTACTTAAAACGTATATAAAAGCTTTTGATTATACATTTTATACTGATTACTAAATAATGACTTGTCACGAGATGACTAAACATTTAAAATTGAGGGGTCAGTTTGATTTTGATTTTTTCAAGAAGATACAATTGTAACGTGAACTAGTTATAAGTCCTGTGCACGCACGAGGTTCGAACATAAATCAAATTTAATTAGATTTTAATTACTAGTTAGTAAATTTATAAACACAAAGAAAGGTCATGGTTTAGTTTTTCAAACACCGGTACTGAACTTCTGTTAAAAGACCTAATTCCAAGTTAACTCTCGGTTTACACACTAACAACAATACATACATTATATATTGAACCGCCACGATAACTAATTATCTACAGGAGCTTCAATGCAGTCCATCAAAAGTTTGTTAACATAATTTCTAGCCATCTGTAACATAATTATGTGTGGTAAATTTTTTCTTCTTTAAAGTTATTATTTATAATAAGTCAACCGATCGTCAAACGTCATAGAATGTAGACATTACACATAATGTGTGTCTAGCAATTAAGTAAAGATAGCAGAGATAAATTTACCTAGATAAAACACGAAATAGAAATCACTAATACTTATTATCTTCTTCAGCTTTCCGTTCGTTCCCAAGACTAATGACTAATTTCTTCAAAATAGCTTCCACTGGTTGGTGTGAGCTCTATACTGCTTTCGAAATCGGCTGCCACTTCTCGCTATGTTTGGGATCCGTGACTATGTTCTGCTGATCATTAGTTCCATGATGTAGCTCAAACTTATACAGCAAGGCCCATAAGTTATCGCTGTCTAGAGCTAATGCCACCACCTATTAAGACAACTTCGAGCTTAATCAACTTTGCTGTCATGCCAAAAAATTGGCAATACAGGCGAATCAGGTTCGGACTTCTTGAAAGCATCACCAGTCTTACATTTTCTTTGTGCTCTTGGAGCCGAATCAAATGTTAGCAGCTCACAAAATCCAGCTGTTTAGGCATTCCTATAAGGCTTTCACCCAAAAAAAGTAGCTTCTTTTTTGGACCCGTGTCTTGCTTTAACTCAAGTTTAACTAAAGCTTCATGAAGAGACACAACTTCCTCAGCTACATGCCTAACCAATAAGTCATTTGAAATGGTTATCTATTAAAATGCATACAGAGTCCAAAGTTGCAAGTTAAGACATAATAAAAGCTCAAAAATAAAACAGAACACAAAAAGATGAAAGATAGGACATGTGTGATAAAAGAAGATTAAAAGAAAAAATCTTTTGATTTAAGTTAAGTTCATATGTTAGCTGCAATTAAGTACTTATCCTATTTGCAAAACTTCTAAAAAGACTAATAAAATTTCCTTCAAAAATCTTATCCTACAGTTCGTGCTCAAAGATATGAAAGAAATCACTAGTATTATCATCATCTTTTATGAACCAATGGTCTCATAAGCGCGGAGAAAAGATACTAAGGATAGTGTCCTTTTTGATATAGCATGAACTGTATAAACCTCTTATAATGCTTTATGAGATTCTTAATGACAAATTGCATCCCACAAAATACCATAAAGGTAGCATATTCGTGAGGAACCTAATTCATTCATTTAGAGAACTATGCATGTGACTAAAACCAAACTTGCCATTTAATGAAGCTCCGATCACTATATCTACATATCATCTGGTATTCACAATATCTACATCCACTTGTACTCCCATAAGAAATAAATACTTCATCTTAATATAGCTTTACTAACTTAGTCAAGATAATACCCTTTCTTTGAATTTATATATTTGTAGGTTATTTTGTTATAACTTTGTTTATCGCAAGCATTGTTGAGATCAATTCAGTATGAATGTATGATCATCCCTAGAAACATTTTAGCGGTTTAGAATACATGATTTTTGGAGTTGTACTTTTTGACACGATTAAGATGTATAAACTCGCCAACCTGAATTCAACACACATTGGCACCCATAATAAAACTACACAAAAAAGAGGCTGAAAATCATGTTTTGGTTTGTATAAGTATGAACGAGTGAAAAATATAACTATAATTTATTTCTTTGTATACCTGATGATGCCTTTGCCTAGTCTTTTTCTCCTGAAACAATCTCACAAACTTTCTTTTATGCCCGAATTTCCAGTTGGTCACTTGCAGGCTTGCAACTGTAATTCGTACCTACACAATTTTCAATATTTTTAAATGTGGCAAATCATAGTGAAAAGATTTACAATGACATTTGTAAATTTAATACAATATTTTTCATGAGTTACATATTTATTGCCAAACAAAAAACAATACGCCAATTCCATTATCATCCGATAGTGTGAGGTTGCTCATGCCTTGATAACGACAAAACAATAATGGCTGCAATAACCAGAATTCAACAGGAACTACTTGTTGTGAGTTTGACCCATTGAGTGGTCAATCTTGGTCTATATCAATCAAATGCACACGGGCTTGTGATTGCTCCATTACTACTGACAGCCTTGTTTGGATTTTACAATGTAGTCCGAATACACTAACGCCCATCTAAATCCTCCATAGTGAAGTAACAAACACATGAGAAAGAAGCAGCAAAGAACTATGTTGCACGGAAACTCCGTCGGGGTGACGTTTCCGTACTGGAAACTTTTCGGAAACTTGAAACGCCTGGAAACGCCTTAGAAACGTTTCTAAAAAATAGGAAACTTTTCACATCATTTGGAAACATCCAGTGTTAGGCGGAAACGTATTGGAAATGTTTCTGGGCCATTTAAAAGCGCTTCTACTATTAAAAACATATATTTAAGCCCAATTGAAAACTCAATAGTTTACAAATGTTATAATTGTAGCACTTTCTTGAATTTTATTAATAAATATATATACATTTATATAAACTAGGCGAGTACCCGTGCCTAGCGGCATCGGTTTCTAGCGGCAGACAATTAACGATATGCGTTATTGTGGTAAGTGTTTCTTATAACGTTAAAAATAAAATGTGAAAATATCATAATGTAATTGCAAACTATTGCAACATGCGATAATTTAACTCAAGAAAAATCATAATATCTATCTATCAAAGAACATATGAAAACATTTAGTAAACTGAATATAAAAGGGATAATACCATTAAAAACACATCGTACTTGTCCAAAAATACTCTTCTAAATAGCGAACTAAAAAAAATACTTTTGTGAGTACTAATGTTGACATTTTTGTCTTTATTTGAGTAGTAAAAACCTGTGATGACCATTTTACCCTTCGGATTTTTGAAAATTGCATCCACCGTCCCTAGGGTAAATTACATAAATGGTCTATGTCGTTTGAAGAAAATTGAATCCACTGTCCTTATACTTTTTTCGATTTTTTTTTCCAAAATTTGTTTTTCGGATTTTTTTTCAATTTTTTTTCCGGAATTTTTTTGTCAAAAAACTTTTTATCGTCCTATTTTATACATTTTCGTCTGTTTTTAATTTCGAAGATTTTTTTTTATATTTTTTTGGAATTCATTTTTGGCACATGTGAATTTTTTTTCGAAGCTTGCTGTTTTTTTTGGGGGGGGGGGGGGGTATCAACATGTGTTCGAGATAGGGAAACAGTTTAGAAACAAACGAAATAAAATTTTTGGAAAACAAATTCGAAAAAAAGTTAGGGACGGTGGGTTGCAATTTTCTCCAAACGATATTGACCATTTATGTAATTTACTTTAAGGACGTTTGATGCAATTTCTCAAACTCACAAGGACCACTTATCTAATTTGGAAGGGTAAAATTGTCATACTACTCACATAAAGAAAAAAATGTCAACATTAGTACTCACAAGAATTTTTTTTAGTTCGCTACTTCGAAAAGTGTTTTTGGACAAGTATAATACTTTTTAATGGTATTATCCCAAAATAAAACATTTCACTAATTTGTATATATCTTTTGGGCTAAAGTTGATTGTGTACACGCTAATAAACCTTTGTTGCGTGTTTGAGATAACTTATGATATAAGGTGAAAAAAGAGCTTGTAAACCCATAAGCCATAGAAAAGGAGTTTATCCAACCCGCGTAAAAAAAAACTTTAAAGTAGAGATTACTAAACGATTTATCTAATACAAAGGAAGATATCATATTTTAATGATTGTCGATTGGTTTACTATAACAATTAGATATCTCTATCGATTTTAAAAATGCAAGGTTGCCATTTAAACGGCAATGATACACAACCCACATGAAAATATTATTTGAGTTAATGCATAATGCATGTAAAAATATTTAGATCTTGTCTTGCGTAGAAGATTATTAAAATCTGGTCACCAGTCTTTTCAAAAGATACATAAACTTGCAGGAAGAAAAAATGAAATATTAATTAAGAGCAACCATTTTAGTCAAGCAAAAGGGCATACCACATACATGAACAGACCAAATTCTAACGATCTAACTATAACACCAACATAAAGGGGAAATAAAATATATCGGCAGTAGATAAAAAGTTCTCAATACAAAGCAAAATTTGATGAGTGTTCATATCCTATAATTTGAGGCGACGGCTTCCACTTCTCAATGTTAACTTTATTGAAAGGTCTTCAACAAATGTTTTTTGGTTCATCATACATCACCATCGAACTCCACATCATGCTAACATTTTTTTAAGGGGCAGTATATTACATTGTCCCTTGTTGTAGTCCTATAGGAAAATGCCCATTGGTTGAAGCAATCTCCACACGAGCAACATTCAGGGTAGGGTAATCCACAGGCAAAACGAACACAGCAACTAAAAAGTAAGAAATTAGTAATTACAGTAATTTGTTTGTTACATTCAATTTCATTATACACTTTATACATTATTATTATAAGTATATACAACACAAACCTATTAAAACTTGACCAAATGTGAGCAGAAATTAGCAAATCATTGTGTGATGAATGATTTGAATATTTTAAAGTTGAAACCTGCCTATTCAAGAAGTTTGACATGTTACAGTTGCAGCAGCGACTTTAACCATCACTAATGTTGTTTGAATTCATTTTCCAAACTAAAATTTAATACATAGATTAGAAGAGAAGCGCTAAATAAAGAGCAACAAGACATGAATTGATACCAAGAACACGTATGAAAAAAGATCACATGAATTCGCTTAAACAACTTTACTATTAGTCTAAATTACCATTCTTTATCATAGAACGAATTTGGATATGATAAGTAATAAAAGATCGATCAAACAAATACTCATTATCAAGAATTCAACAGAGTGTAATCCGCAAGCAAAATAAACACAACACCTGCAAAGTTAAGAAATTGATCATGTGACTGCCACCACCATCAGTTGCACTATTAACTTTCTATAAATTTCAAGTTGCAAAACAAACATAAATTCCGAATTAAAAAAGAAACACACACTTAAACAATGTAATATAAAGATCGTGATTATTAGTCCGATCATCATTTCATATCGTAAAATGAATATGGATTAATAATATATCAACCTGATAACAAATGTGAAAGGCCTCGTGGCAACATACTATTTAACCTGTACAATAACATACTACTCATGAAACCATACGGATGGCTAAGAACCTGCTGAAACTTATATGAATGGCTAAAAGTCACAAAAGAATAATAAAACATGGATGGTTTTATAGACTCTCATAGGCAAAATTAACATAACTTAATTATAGAATTGAGTGTAAATTGTCAATCAAGAAAATATTTTGACATTTAATTCCTTGTGACAACCAATTACAGCAAGTGACTATCCATATATAAATCGGTGAAATTATGAGCTAAACATATTTAAAAAATACGGCTCTAAAAAATCAGTTCATTTATAAAACTGATTTCCGGGTGCATTTAAGAGTAATAGTGTAAGATCATCAAAGAAAATCGATTGCTAACCTCAAGATCATCATCAACATTTTTTGATTTTGCATCTCCATTTTTTTCTTTTTTCTGTAATGAGATACAAACATCTCTTGAGGGTTGTTTATATAGGCAAAGCATATTTTAATTTTGAAATTTCCCGCTTGTTTAAAGACATGTAGTATCGTTGTTTTAATAAGAGATACTTTCCATGCAAGAGAGGTTTCCATGCAAGAGAGGCTTCCACGCTTGGGGTTTGTTTACAGACAACTGATATAATTCTTTTAACTGCTTTCCATGCAGGGGCGGAGCTATGTGAGGACCGGGGAGGGTCCCGGCCCCCTAGGTCTAAGCCCGTTAGTGTATTTATTTGCGATTTCATGTGTATTTTTGGAAAAAAATTTATTCCGGCCCTCCCATTCAATGTATTTCTCGAAAAAAAATTGTTTCGGCCCTCCCACGAAAATTTTTCTAGCTCCGCTACTGTTTCCATGTACACATGACAGCAAGAATATTTTCCATGCAAGATACATTTAATATTAATTGAGCATCTTTTGACTATTTCCTGCGTGTGTTTTATTTTTATTTCCATGCAAGATACACATGACAACAAGTTTGAGTAATTTTTATTTTGACATTTGAAAAGGTTTAAAAAAGCTTGACTTTCAATATTCAATTTTCAACTTTTCATTTTTCCACTTTGACCATTTTTCCATTTTATATAGTAAAGATTAGACAAACGTTTCTGGCCGTACCCGTTTCTTGAATATTAGGATATTGGCGTTTCTAAGTACCCGTTTCCGTCCCCGTCCCCGTGTCTGTATCCGTCCCCGTGCAACATAGGCAAAAAATGCTTTCAAAACGATAAAACAATACCCTTGTCTTATAATGCCACACACTCGAATAAACATGTTTTTTTTTTCTTAATTGACTTTTCAAGTACATGTTAAGAAAAGGATGGGAGTTGTTAACGAACCTGGTGTCGGCGGCCACCAACATGGTGGTAGCGGTGGTTGAGGTCAAGGAGGTTTAATTACCTTTGGCGACAGAGGTGGTGTATACACTCGTTTTTGAAAGAGTGGGTGCTTCTTGGCTGTATTGTTAAAGGAACAATAAAAGTTACAACAAAATAAAATCAGAAAAAAGGAATTAGTTGATATATACGTTTTACCAACTAATAGTTACAGATTGTATAATCATAACCATAATAACTGACTTAACATATACTACAACTACAACTATACCAATGAAAGAAACACCTCCACCAACTGAGGATCCAACGGTAATCACTGGTCTTCGTGCCTTTTTAAGTTTCGGCTTTCATTTTCTTTTACGGTCACGATCATCATCGTTATTATCATTATAATCATTGGTAACTGTTATATATGCATTCATGCAAATTTTATGTTAGGGTTGTTTTATGCCTATAATGAGTTATATTGATCATAAAAGTAGTGATAACCTCAAATAGTAGTATATAATAATGTCAAATATAATAAACGATAAAAGCACGAATCGCCGAGTCAACCCTTTAGGAAAAAGGTCAACAAGCAAGACTCACAAATACGATATATGATACCGGGAAAGTGATACCGAATTCAAATAAATATAAATATTTATTAATATAAAAAAAAAGAAATTGAAACTCTTTCATATTATAAATATAACAATTTTTAAGCTTGATTTTTTTCTTCAAAAACTTTATATAAATAAATGAATAAATAATTAAAATTATGTAATTCGGGTTATTCGGTTCGGGTTTTGATTATTTGGTTTGGTTTAATTAATTTTCAATTCGGTTCTCGGTTTTACCCATAATTTTTTTTTAACCAAACAGATGAGCACCCCTAGAAGGGCCTAACACCCACTAGCCACCCCTCTCTCCGCCATTGAATATGTGCAAATCATCTCCCTTTTACTCTGGATGGTTTGGTTATAAAGATTTTTTGAGGAAGGCGGTGAATGTTAAGGTTGGGGTTTTTGGTTGGTGGTTTTGTAGGGGTGCAGGAAATGGGATTTTGGTGTCATTAATGGATGACACGAAATGAAGGTTGTTTGTCATATGAAGTGGACTATTGTTCTGTTTAACTGAGTTGACAAGCAAAGTCAAACTAGTCCAAATGTATATACAACCTTAATAGAGGTGACAATTTGTGCTAAAAAAAAGCCTAAAATGTGAAAATTTATAAAAGATTTAAAGATATTTAGATTATTATTATTATTATTATTATTATTTGAAGTGGGCATGTATAACCTATTTAAAAGTTAAATGGGCAATCCGGCAATAACGGGCACATGTATTTGTGTAAATTGGAGAACATTATAAATGAGGTGTTACGTTTGAGTAAATTTTTTTGTGTCGTTTTATGTCTCTTCTAAAGGGTTTCGTATAACATGAGCCCGTCTAGCTCGTGCCCATTTGGGTTGTGCCGTTTTGACCCGTTACATGTGCCCGCCCGACCCGCCTATTTGCCACCTCTAAACCTAACATTGTGTTCTTAAATTTTGAGTAGAAAATCAATTGGACATACTTTTTCTAAACCCACTCATAATTCGTTTTCCTTTTCTTTTCTTGAGTTTCACTTAAGGATGAAAAGAAAAGGAAAACAAATGAAAAATAATATAATTTGAGTGATTTTTAAATGAAAGTTTTTCCTCCCAAAAATGAGGTGAAAATGTTTGCATTAATTTTACTTTACTTTTCTTATGAATTATGAGTGGGTTTACTAAAGAAGGGGGGGGGGGGGGGGGGGATGGAGGTGATTGGTGGAAATGATGTGATGCAGATTGCTAACATGAAAACAATTTGGGTTGTTGAATTGGTTTTAAATGGTAAGAGAGAGGCTGAAAATTTTCTAAGACACTAATCCTTTAACAAACAATGGCCCAAAATTGGGTTACTTTTTAAAGGAAAGTTTTTCCTCCCAAAAATGGGGTGAAAATGTTTACATTCATTTTACTTTACTTTTCTTTATTAAGAAAACGCAAGAACACAATGTTAAATTGAATGAATTTGAAAGCATGGTTTCAAATGTAGTTTGGGGTTTTTGTGGTGTGGTTATGAATGGGGGAGGGTTGTTTATATAGGAAATTGGGAACGGGTTTGATTGGTGAAAATGGTGTGGTGCGGTTTGGTGACGTGGAAACAATTTGGGTCGTTGGAGTAATGGATGGTTTGTGAGAAAAAAACATTCAATCTAAATCTTAAAGTTTGGATAGTTCATTGATGTGACCAGTGTGAATTTAAACTTTTGCGTACCAAAAAAAGAAAAAAAACTCATTATCTTGATTTATATTAAGAGAGCTTGCTACCGTTGGCACCATCCCCACACCCACGTTGAGTTATTGCACATGGCGTCGTACCCACCGGCCATGCCATACGTTTTTTTCTTTTTTTTTGTTCATGTATTTGTGTTTTATTGAGTTATGTGTGAGCCATGTAGTGTCCTATAACGCCAAATTTTTGAAATAGGGTGTTTTTGGTTTAAGGTATAAGGCTCGTGTTATAGGAAAAAAGTCTTGAGGTATCAACCATTATCACGAATCCTCACCTTAGATAACTCCATTCCTGCAAAAACAAAGGCAATTTGATTAGAACAAGGATTTAGGCCCGCTGCGCTGCAGCGGGTATTGTGTCCTGTTTTACGGATTTTTTTTATTTATTTATTTTTTATTTTTTGGCATTTGTTATTGTAGGTATCTTCTTCTTTTTTTTTTTTTTTTTTTTTTTTTTTTTTTTTTTTTTTTTTTTTTTTGGTTTCGGTTTTTAGGGTAGCCCGGATAACCTTAATTTAACCTTTTTTTTAAGAAGAGAGCTAACCATGATTTGGTTTTAGCAAAGTCCGTTTATTGCGTTTCGTAACTTTTAGTTTGGTATTTTTTTTTGTATTATGATGGGCTCTCTATAACTAAAATGGGCCTCTTTTTTTTATTGGAAATTTTTTTAAAAGGTTAATAAAGCCGTGTTCAAGTAGGTCATGTGGCTAGATGTAGTTATCTTTCTTCTGTATTCCCAGATGGCAACAAAACCCAACGTCGAAGAAATGATGGCCGCAGCTGGTTCCGATGATCTGGCAACTGCGTATAAGTTTTTGTTTGCCAGTGAAGTGTATGAGGATCGTAATTTTGTGGGTCGGTTGGAGCGAGAGCGTAATCAATTGATCAGGAAACTTCGAAAACGTGAGCAAACCACTACTGAGACTCGTTCGTTTGGGCCTTCGAATGAAAAGGCCGTTGCCGGTTTGGAAGGGTTGGTTGAGTTTAAACGTCTTGATCGTCAGACCATGCTCGCTCTTAATGTTTTGATTGATATTGTTCGTGATGGTATAGCTGAGAAGGAGAAGCAGGTACTGTTTATGGAGTTGGAAGAAGGGGCTTCGGATGGTTAGTGTATTTCTGGTGCCGTTTCTTTGGTATTAGGTGTTTCTAGGTTAATAGTAATGTTGGTCTTTCGTTAGTGAAGGTCTTAGTGTAAATCTGTTAGTATTGTATTAGGATGGTTAATGTATTTAAAGTAAACGGGTTTATGTAACCTGTAATGGGTTATAGTTTTGTTTAGTTGGTGATATTTTACCCATTGACTTGAAGCACTTGTAAGTATGTTTTGTGAATGAAAAGTTGAATGTTTGACTTCTGCTTTTCCGTGAATTTTTTTTATAACGTTGTTATTGTGTTGGGACTGGTTTTTCGGTTTCTTTTGGTAGAGGGTTGATCCTATGTTAAGAGTGGTACATTTCTGTAAGTGAATCGCCGAAAAGGTTTCTATTTTGTTTTTGTGTATCCATTGTAGTTTGTTTGCGTGCGGTTCCAGCTTAGTTTTTGTTTTTCGTTCCTTTTATTACTTCGTGAGTGAGTCAAGAAGTTTCTGACTTTCTAATTGACGTATATGGTGTAGACGTTCTAGTTGTCATTATCATGGTTGCTATGTGTTTTGCAGTTTCGATCAATACAAATTCTTCTTTTGAGCTAGTAATGTTGAACCTCTGGTTAGTGTAATGATTATGTGTGATTATCAACGAAGTTGATATTTTATATATTCAAAGATTTTGTGGCCTCATCTTTTATGCATCTTGTTGGCTACTAATTTTGGCTTTTCGTAAGTGTTTGTTATTGTATACGAAGGTACATGTAATGCCAATAGTAATAAGTTAATATGCCGCACTTTTATTAGAACCACTAAGTTAGTGCAAAATCAAAGTGGTATCAAACGGCCGTCATAACAGTTTACATACATACTGACAGTGCTACGTATATTTACATTAGTTTTAACATCACAGCCCATGTCTATGAATGGCATGGCTGGCAACCACTATAGCGCGGCGGATTTTGCTTCTCAGTATCTAGTGAAAGCAAATATCCTAGAAAATTTGTGCTGCGTTAGCCTGACAGCACTTTTACACCCAAAACTGTACATAGATATGTTTAAGAGTTGTTTTCCGTAAAAGTGGTTTCAAAAGCTTGTCGATGCTTTCAGGTTTAGTCATTGCCTAGTCATTCTTGGCTTTCTTTGTGCCTTTTGCATCTTCGTCTTCGTCAGACGTTTCAAATAGTTGCCTTCTTGTGCCTGTTAGTATGGCAGCTACTGTTGATTATGTCTTTTCTGTTGCCTGCGATGACATGGGTGGTGGCGTCAATGTATCAGTGGGTATTTCTGTTGGTTTGGGGGTTGTAACTATTGGTCTTTCTGATAATGGGGCTGACGGTTCGGCTTCGTCTTTTTGTCTGATTGTGAGGGTTGATGAGCTTGTTTCTGGAAGACCTAATAGGAAAGGTGGTGGAGCAGGATCACCGGCATCGTCCAAGATAAACCTTGGGAACCTTTTCTTGCTACCTTTTCCGAAATGAAGTACGAACCTGTGTTTTGTATGTTCTAAATCTTTTATGATGGGTGGAATCTTGTATGGATCCGGGTCTGGGATATAGCTCAGAACCTCTGAGCAAGCTGGTAGAAGTTTTTCTGCCTGTGGACTGTAACATGTTAACAAAAGGCTCCCTGTAACGTCGGCAATAATCGCCTTGATGCAATAACTGCACATGAACAGTCATTTGATATCAATTATTCATAATTAGGGGTCAATATCTACCTATCGATATTATATTAATATACTATACGCGGCGGTTTATTGTATACACTATCCTTATACCTATAGTTTGGGACAATCTTTGATCCAGGTTCCTGACAATGCCAGTGCGGCGACTTGTCTTCTATTTTAAAACCGCACGTTCTGCACTTGTCTAAATACCATCCTTTGTCTTCTTCAATCGCCATTATAACAGCTTCGGTCGTGAATTTTTGCTGTGGCTGCATCATAACTGGATTGTTATTTTTAGGGTTAATAACCTATTAAATCATCTTACTTGTCACAAAAATCAGTTCGACGTAGCAAACAAAAAAAATAGCCCTTTTGGCTATTTGACCCAACTATTTCGTCCTTTATATGCATTTTACCTCTTACTCCCAGTCACCACGTCTGATTTCCCAGTCACCACCTCTTACCTATCCCCCTTTCCCAAAAGATAAGCAAATCCATTTCCCAACTAGTAACGTCAAATCCATTTCCCAAAAGATAAGCAAATCCATAACAATAAAAAGATAAGCAAATCCATTTCCCAAACCCGTGATCCCACGACAGCCATTAGTTTTTATTTCTGGTTTTTAATTCCACGACAGCCATGGTTTTTGTGTTCATGTGGCTCGTGTTTGATAGTTACTTTGATGCTGTGAAGGTTTTGGATCTGATTGATATTTGGGATTTTGATTTGAAGAATATTTATCCGGAAAGCACCCAAACATGTCACATTTGATAGTTACTTTGATGATGTGAAGGACTTGATTTCTGATGATTTTGCGGGGAAGTATGAATTGACTGAAAGTATGAGGAAGCAACTTTGCAGTTTGTCTCGTGCTATATTTGTTGGAAAGTATCCAGTCTTGTTGCAGGGGCCCACATCTAGTGGAAAGACTAGTCGTGTTCAGTATCTTGTTCAGTATCTTGCGTGGCTGCTGACATGATATATTAAACCGGGTACCGGCTGTGAAAGTGGTAAAATGCATATAAAGGACGAAATAGTCGGGTCAAATAGCCAAAAGGGCTATTTTTTTTGTTTGCTACGTCGAACTGATTTTTGTGACAAGTAAGATGCTTTAATAGGTTATTAACCCTTATTTTTATATAGGGTAAATGTGAATGAGAGGTTTATGAAATGTTACCGTCAGATTTTCAGGGTTAATTTCACACAGCTGAGATATCGTAAGTATTTGTTGCTGAACTGGTTCTTCTTTTGCTTCTAAAGCTGGACCCACTAACGGGACTCGTGGAGCTGGCGGCAGAATATCGTTGTACCTATATTATAAATGTTTGTTAGTAATCTCTCTTTTTTTTTTTAGTTGGCAATTGATAAATGAAAATAACATTTTCGTTGATACTCACGCTGCTCGGATCTGTACTGCTTCTTGAATATTAGGGTTAAGATAATAGTATGTGGCTGGTGTTGCTGATAGCTGAATAGAACCTGTGTTTTGTTTGTATGAATATTTTTAGTAGCTGCACAAAATAAGCTGTTTAATTATTTATAAAGAAAATGTACCTGCATATCTTTTTGTAAGGCATGAGCTAACTGCTATGACAATTGGTTTGTCAAGTGGAATCGCCATGTCTAGTTCAAAGGCTGTTGCCATCTTGTTCCATAAACTTAGTGTGACACTGTTTCGACTGTAAAAAAGTGTTTCATTCAACATTACTATAATGTTGACATTTTTTTTGATGAAATGTAAAATTGGTAAGAGTCATACTTAAGATTCTCGATTTCAACGTTTTTCCTGAGAATTCGATTTGTGGTTGGCCCCCCAAACTCCTTTATTTGTGACATGTTTCTGATGATACCGATGTAATCTGTGGAAGGTTCATTTAAAAATGGAAAAAGTATCTGAAAAGTAAAGTTTACATTTGAAGAAATATACCTGTTAAGATAGAGTCATGTGAATCTGCACGTTGTCCCAGCTCGTTATATGCTGCGAAATTGAAATAATGTGCAGGAAAAGTATCATCTTCAAAAGGAGTAGCACGTGTATACTTTCCGAATAGTAACGTCAAGTCATTTGTAAGAGTTCGCTGCCAGTTGTCTGTTCGTTTATATCCAAATCCTTGAATTGTATAACACGTATTAAGCTGTAGCATCCCATCCAACAGTCGCATATCCCGGACGTCAACGTTTGCTTGGATAGCATTTCCCTATAAAAAATATTGTTACCTGATGTGCAGCTATACATTTTTGGTTTAGATGAATACTATATAGATAGTTTTATTAACCTGTCTATCGAGCAACATGAAACATAACCCTGTCGGGTTTGGGTCTGGAACATTTTTTGATATCCACTTGAGATAAACTTTCACTTCTAGAATCCGGTCTGCATCGGTTGGATCAATATCTCGTATGCCTATAACTACAGATTCAGTTGCTATCATTTTCCCTCGGCTAATCTCCCTGATCCTTGCGATTTCTTCGTCTGTCACCTGCCTTCTTGTGAAACTTGCGGGTGGGCCTCTTGGTTGTTGTTCAGCCATGATTCTGCATAAGAATTTTAAACAGAAAATTGTAGGTAATAACTTTGTTGTTTTAGGTGTGGTTTAACGATAATCTTATACTTGTAGCAGTAAGCTTTTCATCGCCAAGGAAGAATTGCGCGTCCTAACACTAACCTATATAAGTATAGGTCATGAAAATGTTGTTTAAGAGATTTAATAATAGGTCGTTTATCGGTAAGGGCAAGTTGCAGGCAACTCCTAAAATAAAGGATACGCTGTATATGTTATACACGAAACATTTGAGTTGATCCATGCACATGTAAAGAATTACCAAGCAAGTAAAGGTCAACGTCTAGAAACATGGGTTGGTAAGATATCGCGGAACGCAGTTGTTGTAACTACTACATGCATATTTATTAATAACTACGATATGATAGGATGATCTATATATCTAGCCTATGCTATAAAGGGTGAAACAGTTTTAAGAGGGCTTTTCATACAACATAATTACATATGGACAATCATAAATTTTCTTATCAAATTATAAGAAACACTAAGGTTTTGAAAATGAGCAGATCGTTTTGTTTGACGCAGGATATTAAAAATAATTGAAACCTGGCGCCTTCGAATTGTATTTAAGAAATCTGTATAGACAATGTTTTTAGTCGTATTGGGAGGGTGGCCAGGTTGGTCTTCTATAATCATTTTTAGCCCCTCTGGTGATGTAGCTCTGGAAAGTGCAACGTATAACTGCCCATGTCCAAATATTGGGTCAGGCAAGTATACACCAATCTTCTTTAGCGATTGCCCCTGGCTTTTATTAATCGTCATTGCATAGCAGAGTTTGACCGGAAATTGTTTACGCCTGAAAGTGAAGGGCATCTTTTCTTCTTTAACTGTCAAAACTATCCTTGGTAAAAAAACCTTTTGACCCATCTTTGTGCCGCTGATAATCTTTGCTTCAATAACTCTATAAAGCAGTTGAGTCACGATCATCCTAGTTCCATTGCAAAGACCTCCCGTTAAGTTTAAATTGCGTAGCAGCATGATTGGGCTCCCTATTTTTACCTCTAGTTTGTGAGGAGGGATTCCTGAGAAGGTCATAGAATTGAGATATTCGATTGGATACAACAGTTCTGATGCCCCCCCCCCCATCGTTGCCAATCGGAATTGCATCATCTGCACTACTGTAAAAATACGATGCACTGGTAACCTTTTTTAAGATCTGTGCATTTATCACGTCTGCAGTTGCGTTTTTTGGACATACAATAGCCTTGTCTTGAAAAGTAGCTGGGGTAGGTTTATGAAGCGACGTCGCATCGTATATGAAATCTATTAGTTGTAACATTCCCTCGTCCATTGGTGGAAAACAGTACCTATCAGGTATTTGCAGCCAAGAAGTATTAACCGGGTCCACACCATCTTGGAGGCCAACATTTCCGTCGCCGACATTAAGAAGCCATTCTGAAAATACTTTGGTTTCTTGTACTTCAGTCGATGTCATTGAAGGTATTTTTAGCCGCATATTTTCTTCCAAAAAAAAAACGCTGAAATGTTTCCATAGATACGATTCTGCAACGGATGAAGCTACTATTTCATTTTTCTGGCCACCTTTCTTAATGGACAAAGTTTGCCTGAAATCACCTCCCAAAACTACAGGTTTGCCTCCGAAAAGTGTCGTGGGTTTATCTAACATGTCCCTGAGAGTTCTATCCAAGGCTTCAAAACACCTACGTTCACTCATCGGAGCCTCATCCCAAATAATTAAATCTGTTTCTTTCAAAAGCTGCCCTAACTGAGTGCCTTTGTTTATTCTACATACCGATTCTTCTGTTAATTGTAATGGTATCTTAAACCTTGAATGAGCTGTCCTACCAGATGGTAACAACAATGATGCAATGCCGGAAGAAGCAACTGCCAAAACGATGTGAGCGTCACTACGTAATGTTGCTATCAGCGCATTCCAAAGAAATGTTTTTCCCGTACCGCCATGACCATATACAAATAGTAATTCTTGCCCTTTTTGAGTAACTGCACCAATGACCATGTCAAACACAATCTTTTGCATACGGTTAAGTTGTGGTATCATATCTCGGCTCTGAGCAGCTAACTCTTCTCTGTCATAGCTCCTTTCCTCCATCACCACCCTGTTTCTAAACATATGAAGCAACCCCTTTGGCGGGTCGGGAAGCCCATAGTCTTTTAAAGTCTTACCATGCAACGATAACAGTGTATGCAACTCATATAAAACACCACCTTGCAACTCAGGGTCGTTAACATGCAGCGGCCATATGCCTAAAGATTCTGATAGGATGCGTGGAATGTCATCTGACGTTGCTTGCCAAAATTGTTCCCATATGACAAGCGGGCTTGAAACGTCAGTGAAAACTAAAATTTCAGAGAAAAGGGCACGCAGCTGTGATGAAGTTGCGGTTCCGGAAGCCTCTTGCATTGCAGTTATCCATTCCTGATCATCTTGAAGTAGTCTCATAGCTTCACACGCTGACCTGTTTGTCCGGTAAACAATGCCGTTAACTGTCCGTATATCTGCAAACGACGCACAACCCTTCTGATGACATAAGAGCATCCTCTAATAAAAAAGATCGCCGCTAGCAGGATGCACGTACGTTAACCTGCCTATCGAAGGCCTATTCAAATTGCATCTTGGTGACCATGCTTTATCAGCCTTTGACCAACCAAATTCTGATGGGAATTCAAGATAAGTTAAATGACGTCCTAAAGTAAACGACTCGTTAAAATCAAGCCATTCTGTTAGGGTTGTTTTTGCAGCCCAAGAGTAATTGATAACAGATTGTAAACGTTGAGAAGACCTGAAGACAACGGTTTGCATGTTTTCCAAATGAACAGCTAAGATTTGAATGGCTGGATCCCTGCTATGTATATCAAAACCAAAAATTCTCCAACACGATTCATGTGGGCCTATGTAACGTCCATCTGTAAAATTGCTAATCTCATCAATCCGCACGTCACGACCATTGGCGGAAGTAGAAGGACCCGCTGACGACTGTGGAACATCCCCAACTGCTCTAGTTATTTTCGCCATTATTCTTTCAGTGCCCTTAGAGATATATTTGAACAGGTATTTGATTAGCATTGACCAGCCACAAAACTCAACGTTTATATGTGCATAAAACGACATACACAGTTCTCGATTATAAGGAACAACGTATGCATTATCTAGCCGAACGTTATGCCTTGTCTCACTGATGTCAACGTCACGTCTTCGATAGTGTACGTACCCTGAGTTGTCGACAAACGTGGATTGATAGTACTCTTTTGGAAACTTTTTCTTGCACGATTGCCTACCACGCATGCATGGAGCATTGAGAAATGCTATCCCACACGGACCATGCACCATGAATTCTGTTACGACCCTGAAACCTTCAAAATCATCTGCTGGATTAGGAAGCTCCGCACTAATGTATCTATCAATGTCAACATCACGTACACCCCTAGGCCCGTTGTTTATCCATACCAGTATATGGCAATGTGGCATGCCACGTTTTTGAAACTCCACTGTATAAAGGACTGAAAAGAAAGAGAATGATATAAGCATATTGTCCACAGGTATCGTGTCGTACAATTAACTGCATGTATACATGACAAGATTAAAAAATATCTATAAAAATACATGAAGTAAACAGACCTGCATTGAGGGGTCCAAAAGGTTGGCGGTCACGTATATACTTTATGAAATCATGAATCTTCCGCTCAAATACTCTATCAATCACATCAGGCCTGTCGCTCGCCGATAACCCAGGAAATCGCTGCATGTATTCTTGAATTTCTGGCCATCTAGTATTACATGTGAACGTGACAAAGAACAATGGGTTTCCATACTTTCTGCAAATTGCCAGTGCGTCTAGGTAGTGGCTATACATATATCTCGGACCCCCAGTAAACGATGAAGGCAAGATGATCCTTGAGCCTGTTTCAGAGCCTTCAGTGTCTCCCCTCATTACTGCATCATGAAGACCCGCCAAAAACTCTCCTCTTATATCAGCCTAATTTTTTCTAATAAAATCCATTCGGTTTTGTTCGATACTGCAATAGGCGGTGACAACATACTGTTGGAAAAGCCTTCCGCCTCTACTCAGGAGATTATAATGACCTATTCTATCATGAAGCTGGTAACTATAGAATGCTTTCATCGACATACATTTTCCACGGCGTGTAGCAATACCTTCTACATTTAAGTATTTTAGATCAGTATGGTACCCTTGCTCGCCGTATACTAACAACAAAGGGAAATGAGCAGCCATGTAAATCGCGTGCAATTTGCTTATCCGTTGAGCGTCACCTGAATGAGTCTCTAATACGACATCAAAATCACTTCTGGTCTCTACAGTATCATCGAAGATGATCCCCCCAATAACGTCAGCTGTAGGCAATTCATATTGAGACGATGGGCCATGACTAAATAACGCGACTTTAAAATTCGGAACATCATGTTGTTGTAACTTATCTCTCGCCGTTCTGAAAAGCTGAACCAACGCGTTATTGTGGTCTAGAAATTCTATCAACGATTCGACAATATCAGGCCTAATGTTGCGCTGACCTGTGTCCATAAAATGCCTCATACGATTTTGAACCTCATTATCGGTGTCGTATATATACAACTGTAAAAAACGCGGCGGTTTGTGAGGCTCCGGGCAAAGCCTCCCTATACGATGGTATATTTGACCTGATATTTTAAAGATATAGGGACCGCCCCCGACGTTAACGGAGTCGTCTATATTCGCTCCCAAAGATGTCATAGCAAACATTTGGTTGTACATCCTGATGTTATCAAGAAAATGTCGGTCTGAAAATAGTTGATGAATAAGCAGAGGATATTGTGTTGGGACAAACAGTTTGACCCGCCCTTGCAAGCAACAGCGATGATACAAAGGTCCACTCCTTCTATTGGAATATGATAGCTTTTCTTCGTCCCAGAATTGAGCGTTACAGTACCGGCACGCATGTACACAATCACCAAAACGCCTATATTGCAGAGGTGGCCCTGCAAGGAAGAACAAAACATAAACGATCATCCAACGGGCCACTTCAAGTGAAGAAAAAATAAGGAGAAGGCGCCAGTAAAAACATTCTCACCAGATGCAAGTCTATCAGTTGGCGGACGTATTGGAGAGCAATCTGATTCGTTTTGATGGCCACCTATTGCAGAAACACGAAAGTGTAAGAGATAATAGCAACCAAGCAAAAATACCAACACAGAAAACTCCAACAATGAATAGTCACCGAAATCTACACAAAGGAATTAAGTTACCGATGCCACGCCTGCGATACCTCCTACGCTGTGTAACGCCGGTTGCAGGTCGAGTAGATGCACCTACAGTAATAAGCAAGTGCATTAGCCACAACGATCAAACATCATAGTCTATAAATAAGAAGCGACGACACCACACCTGCAGAAGGATTCGGCATATTCGATTGATCACCCATTGAAGCAGCAGCTAAAGTACACAACAAAACATTAATTTCGGTCCGCTATACATAACAATGAAAAATAAAATAACAAAATAGCTACCATGAAACTTCAATGAATGCAACAATGAAACATTATAATTATAAGCTTAACAAATACGTACGGAAGAATAACCAACACAATAACCCCTAAAGAAAGTGTGACAAAAAGCTTACCAGGCTGACACGTATCGTTGTTGAGGTCTTGCATGACATAATCCTTTTGAGAATTAGCACTTTCTGCAAACCACAAATCATCAACTATCAGCTAACCATAAAGCAAAGATAAAATTGGCATATAAAGCAAAACAGAAAGAATATATCATTCCAATCACCATGATGTACTCTTCGAGATTGATACAAAGCCGATGAGCAACCGGAGGAGCCCGTGTCAAAAGTTTATAAACAACCACTCTTAACAATAGCAAAGCACAAATATAAGAGAATACGAACGGTGAAACACACCGACGGAAATGAAATGGCGTAAAAGCTAAGCACCAAGAAAAGAATACAACAAACCTTGGGGTAATGCAATATAGTCACCCTGAAAGGTTGTTGTCACTGACCGAAGATCGCCACCAGCCTTAGGAAGCTGCAACATTGATGGTTCAGTGACACGATGCAACCCTAACATGCAACCTGGCACCAGCAAAGGAAAATAATAAGGATAATTAGAGAATTAAAAAAATCCATATAGTAACTAACAGTAAAGAACCAAAAATGACGCAACTTAAATACATAATAACACAGCATGCAAACCTGATACGTGAACTTGCGGTTGTTCCTTTCGAAGTTCAGATTCCATATGATTACAACACGATGGAGATAAACAAACACCGAGTGTAGCAACGTTGCTAACATCCTGAACGACGTGTACGCCTTCCACATAGGGCCCTTTTTTCCCCGACAACCCCTTAGACGAAACATCAAAAGCCGAGACTGGTGCAGATTTAGATGTACATCCATCTTTCACATCACAATCCCCCGCTCCGTAATCAGTAAAGATGGATGGCCTCTTTGTATTGAAAGGGT
Organism: Chrysanthemum seticuspe; assembly: GCA_019973895.1. Classification (NCBI taxonomy): domain Eukaryota; kingdom Viridiplantae; phylum Streptophyta; class Magnoliopsida; order Asterales; family Asteraceae; genus Chrysanthemum; species Chrysanthemum seticuspe. The sequence continues at coordinate 332,306,422 of BPTQ01000009.1, forward strand.
CATCATAAAAAGGCAACTTCCTCTGAAGAGTCGAAACCCCTATGTTCAAAGCACCACCAGGGGTAGTTTGTATGCATGGAGCCTTCCTAACTACAGAACCCGAACGTATTGGGACCTCACATACATATCGTTCATTAACACCATCGTTATCCACAGGTTCAGCAACAATTTCAAAGGCACCAATTTTTTTTGAGGCTTTACTTTTTGTTTTCATAACTATTCATAGTATTTTAAGAAAGTAAAACAACAAACGATTGGCCCAAAAACTTGACAACAACATATAGTAATTCATATTAATAAGAACAACATTGATGCATCAAACAACCAAACAAAAGGGTTAGACACCACTACGAAAAAAAAAGGATGCACGAAAAAGCGACTAAAACAACCTAACTTTAACTATGAAACAGCAAAAGCAACATGCAGCAACTGAAAGATCAAAAAAATTGCGATACGTACCGAAACCCTACAGATCTACCAGAATTCGAGTTTCTTCTAGTCGAAGTTCACGGTTAACGAAGCTAGAATATGAAACGATGATATATACGTGGGATATATACGTGGCCCAAGTTCACACAACAGTAAACAAGCCAGATTATAGAAACCGTGCTGAAACAATTTGGGCCAAAATAAAGGAATATTCCCTCAAATTTAAAAGATACCGTAGCGTTATGTATTATAGAGAGAATTACATGAATGTATTTTTTCTCTTAGCCCATTCCTCCATTTCGTGTATCTGTTTAGTGGGCCCATTAATGTTTTAGGTCCCAGCGACCATGCAAACAGGATATAATATAATGATTCTTGATTCTTGATTAAGTTCACATATTTTCTAGAAGAGTAAACACCATAAAATAACAACCGACTTTATCTAATTTGCCGAGTTGAAACACTTACTTTTTAATAACTTACTTTACCAACATATTTTCAAATTTTGATCTGACTTTACTCATATGCCTAAAATAAAATTGAATCATTAATCATGTATACTAAAAGCCGTTAGCAAATAACTTAAACTTTGGTTTTCTTATGTTTTCGCTAGTTTTTACATGTTTTTGCGTCTTTTTTTCTACGTGTAAAAACCGTTTTTGCACGTTTTCGTCTGTTTTTTTAACGTTTTCATCTGTTTTACACGTTTGAGTCCTTTTTGGCACGTTTTCGTCTGTTTTACACGTTTTCATCCATTTTTGCACGTTTTCATGTGTTTTTACATATTTTTTCACGTACAAAACGCGTTTTTACCCGTATTCGTCTATGTTTGCATGTTTTTGTCCGTTTTTGCACATTTTTGTCTGTTTTTTGCACGTTTTAGTCCGTTTTGCATGTTTTCGTCTGTTTTTGCACGTTTCGACCGTTTTTGCACGTTTCGTCCGTTTTTGCACCTTTTAGTCTATTTTACACGTTTTCGTCTGTTTTTGCACGTTCAATTTTGCACGTATAATAATCGTTTTTACACGTTTTCGTTCGGTTTTACACGTATAAAACCGTTTTTACACATTTTCGTACATTTTTACACGTATAAAATCCATTTATACACGTATAAGAATGGATGAAAACGTGTAAAAAAGGTTCTTATGCGTTTAAAAACAAAGAAAACTCGTATAAATGGACGAAAAGGTGCAAATGCGGACTAAAACATGTAAAAGCGGACGAAAACGTTTAAAAACGTGAAAAAACGAACGAAAACGTGCAAAAGCGGACGAAAATGTGTAAAAAGACGAAAACGTGCAAAAAACGGATGAAAACGTGTAAAAACAGGCGAAAACGTGCAACAACGGACGAAAACGTGTAAAAACGGACGAAAACAGACGAAATTGTGCGAAAACGGACGAAAACATGTAAAAACGGACGAAAACGTAAGAAAACCAAATTTACATTATTTGCTAACGGCCGTTAGTATAAAGGACTAACGATGCAAGTTTATTTTAATCATATGGGTGAAGTGAGATCAAAACTTGAAAATACGTTGGTAAAGTAAGGTAATAAAAAAAGTAAGTGTTTCAACTCGAAAAATTGAAAAAAATAGGTTGTTATTTTATGACGTTTACTTTTTCTAGAAATATCAGACATGATAAAAAATATTTGTTTTTCTCCTAATTAAGAGAAGTGATAGGATCACAAAAAAAGATTCACAAAAAGCTCCCACAAAAAGGTTGTGGCAGAAAATGATTTGTTAAATAAGAGAGATGAGAGAGAAAGCACATCAATGAGTCGCTGACACATCAGCTTGTGGAGCTTTTTGTGAAATTTTTTTTGTGATCCTATCACTCCTCCCTAATTAATCACCCTGTGAAACACAAGTGCATGATTTATGATTTGTACTTGATCCCAAAGAAGACTGTGGTTTACCTTTAAGTCCCAGCATCAAAAAGTCAATTTTACTAACTTTGGATGAAATAATTACTCCAACTGTATGTTTTGTTCTCTGATAACTTTGGATGAAACTAATTATTTGATGGGAAAAGGACTGAAATGACAATACTACTCTCAGTGATGAGGTACTTAACGAAAGTTAGTGAAGAGTGTCTTTAAAGTGGCTGTTTTGTAAAAAACGTAGACATTAATGTATTTTTTGCAATAAAAATCGTCTTGGTATGATTCTTGCGTTTTTGAGGGACAAACTCTACTTTTAAACATTAAAAAAGTTTTAAATTATACTTTTGAATATTTAAGAAATTCATCTTTTTAGTTTATATAATTTGTATATACATATATTTTTTTGAATAATTAGAAAATAAAATAAAATTGTGAGTGGGTAGGTGAGGCTCAAATGAAGAGATTCGTTTTATGTTATGATAGAAGATTGTTTTATTATGAGAATATTTAGATAATGTGGCACCGGCCCAAATGAATAGTTTTGGTCCCCTTGCTTTAAGTTTTAGAAAGTAGGGGACTTGGTTGTAAATATTGCTACCGACTAAAGGCTACAAAAACCCATGTTTTGAAAGTTGAGAGTTGTAGTATAAGTTTAGCCCTAAAAGAGAAAAAGATCAGCCGAATTCGCATCTATCAAATTATGGAAATCAGGTAATCGAATATTAATATTTATTTTATGTGTGTTAATTGTTAGAAAAATAGTAACTGTATATTGTCGATTTGCTTGTAGAAAAAGCATTGTGAAAAATCCTCTACCATTCATTCCTCCCAAAGAAGAAAGAGGAGAGATGAGTCTGCAGAGGAAGAAGGAATTCTACGCTTTGCCGGTTAAACTTCAACTTTATTACAGACAGTATTGTCCAGCCCTTGGTGAACCTCAACTTAAGAAACCCGATGATGATGAATTCGTTTGGTTTTCTAAACTACCATGTGAGCTTGTAGAAAACGATGACCTGTGGCCATCATGTTATTCTGGTTATGGTTATTGGGATGACGATTACAAGAGATCGGAGGAAGAGTCGAAAGAATGGGAAGAGTATCTTGCTTCTCTAGCGCCTGAGACCAGAAGTTATATCGAATCCATTATAAACCAAGGTAATTTGCTTTTATTGATTTCTTCCTACTTTACGAGAAGAACTCGAAATTTATTATAATATGAAACCTGACTCAGTTTCTATACACTTTTGCTCTTCCATTGTCACATACCTGAGGGGAAATCCTCATATGCTTTATGAGCTTTCTTTTACAAACCATTGAAAAACACATAACTTCAGCAACAAATTCAATAACTACATGCGCAATAGTCGGATGAAACAATGGAAGCATTTGTGCAAATACAAAAGAGGTTTACTTTTATCGTTAAATGCTTTGGTTATAGGAGATTAATATGTGATTAAAAGAATTTCTTTAAACTAATTTTCAAACTCAAAGTGGGCTTGAGGGCCATACCTTTGTTGCATTGTTTTCATTTACCTTAATCTTGGGTTTAAAATTGCGTGCATTGTTGCCATCACGCATCAGATTGTTGCCATGGCTAAAAACGCAACAAGATCATGCGAGGTTGTTCCAGGATCGCATCACTTCAAAATGGTGTGATGCTCGCATTGGACGCAATAGGCTCAATTGAAATTTGAGCCTAACTACTTCAAATGCTTTTTTTTTTTTTTTTTTTCTTCTTCTGAACCCCTAATATCTTACTCAGTTACTTTAATTATTGGTAATTGACTTTTGACATTGTTAAACTCATAAGGTATATGTAAGTGACTTATTTGATGTTTAAGCAATCAGTGGTATCAGTATCTAAGTGACTTATTTTGTGTTTAATCATTCACTCGTGGAATAAAGTATGTATGTTTTTTTATTAGAAGGAGACGACGACGAAGAAGAAGGAGGATACCGCTCTCTGAAAATGAAAATATCAGATGATCAAGCCCCATGCATCCGCGACGAGCTTGGTAATTAAACTCTAATAATATTTTGTTGTGAAGTGACTGAGATGTTATATACATGAACGCATAAGAGTCTTTTATACATAAGGCTCACCTCTTCTGAATAGTAAAAATTCGTGGACAAACCTAATCACTGCAAGTCACATAAATGAAATAAAAACCTTTTCACTTGCAAATATTTATGTATAAACTATGCAGGAGAAGAAGGAGAAGAAGGAAGAGTAAGAGAAGAAGAAGAAGAAGAAGAAGAAGAAGAAGAAGAAGAAGAAGAAGAAGAAGAAGAAGAAGAAGAAGAAGAAGAAGAAGAAGAAGAAGGAGAAGCCGGAGAAGAAGGAGAAAAAGACGGAGGATTAGAAGGAGACGACGGAGAAGAAGGAGGATACCGCTCTCTGAAAAGGAAAATATCAGATGATCAAGCCCCATGCATCCGCGACGCGCTTGGTAATTAAACTCTATCAATTTTTTGTTGTGAAGTGACTGAGATGTTGTATACATGAACGCATAAGAGTCTTCTAAATAGTAAAAATTCTTGGACAAACAATCACTGCAAGTCACATAAATGAAATAAAAACTTTTTCACTTGCAAAGATTTATGTATAAACTATGCAGGAGAAGAAGGAAGAAGAGGAGGAGGAGAAGAAGACGGAGAAGAAGGAGAAGAAGAAGGAAGATACCGCTCTCTGAAAAGAAAAATATCAGATGATCAAGCCCCATGCATCCGCGACGCTCTTGGTAATTAAACTCTATTAATTTTTTGTTCTGAAGTTACTGACACGCATAAGAGTCTTCTATACATAAGGCTCACCTCTTCTAAATAGTAAAAAATCGTGGACAAACCTAATCACTGCAAGTAACATAAATGAAATAAAAATCTTTTCACTTGCAAATATTTATGTATAAGCTATGCAGGAGAAGAAGGAGAAGAAGGTAGAGGAGAAGGAGGAGAAGACGGAGAAGAAGGAGAAGATGGAGATGGAGAAGAAGAAGGAGGATACCACTCTCTGAAAAGAAAAATATCAGATGATCAAGAGTACTATTTTGAATTGCTTAATTGCCTTTTACATTTAACGTGTTGAACTTAATCTTGAACTCCTTATAACGTTTATTATGCATTGTTGTTGAGAAACTACAAAAACACTTATCATAACTTTTAGTTTGATTCTTTTGTTAGCATTTTCCAAAATTACATTAAAATCTTGTCATAGCATATCAGTATAAGTGCATATTGTAAACATGTTCCCGATCATAAAAAAGAAATATTTATGTAAGTTGAGGATATAGGATGCCATGCAAAAGGATATGTCCATTATATAATATACCAATTAAAACAGGCACAAGAATATAAGTTCGTTAACTCAAATGTAACAATTACAAAAGCATCGTACAAAACACATGCTTTGATCAGATTGGGTCTTTCGGGTCTTTCCAAAGAGCTACCGAACCATCCATTGCCGCACTTATCATACAGTCTTTTGTTGGGTGATAATCAAGACTTGTCACCTGCCAACAAGAATTGGTAGAATTTGCATTTAATTTTGGCCGACAGCAAACCATTATATACATCGAAAACTGTGTTTTAATGAATAGCGTGCAATATTGTATAAGCAGAAAACAAGAGAAGCTTACCGCTGCTGAATGAGCATCAAATGACAAAACCACGCGTTTAGTCAACAAATCCCATAAGAAAATACGGCCATCTTCTGAACCGCCAATTATATAGGTAGCTTCGTTTGTAAAACAGCAACCCAATTTAGATGACTGGTCAGCAAAAACCAAAAGTTAGTTATAATCAAGAATCTCAAAAGGTAAACAAAATAGTTTTAGATCACATAAAATGATCTTGCCAATAGATACCCGATTTGTATCTTCAGAGCATAAGAACTCAAATTTTTTTAGATATAAGAAATTAGATTATTACCCCTGTGTCCCAACTAAACAATATGATTATCTGTACAAAAACAATATGAAGTCTGGCGTGTCAACCCAGCTCAACATGTTTCAGCATGTGCCATAAAAAAAATACCCATTTCGACTCGTGATACTACCAGCCTATTTTCACTTCTACCGAAAGAAACATTGCTATCTCAACACCATGATCTTACCTTCCATGTATGACCTTTGTATTTTCCATCTGTTTCAATGCGGTGAGCATCCCTGCAAAGTAAAAGGAAAGTCAGTACACGGTAATATTTTTAGTTAACTAGATAAAAGAGAAAAAAATACAAATTTTACACGCGCAAAAGCCGAAAAGTAGAATCCAGGCAGCTTGCTATTATACAATCTTCATCCTTTTTTTCCATATAGATGCCCTTCAAAGGTGCCCCGATTTTATGAAGTAATCGTCTGAAGATGAAATGATTAAGCAAAAAACAAAACAAAAAAAACAAAAAACTTTAGTCCAGTCTATTGGGAAAGTGACAATGTAATGAAGACGTAGACTATTCTCACATACGTTCTCTTACGAAGGTCAAAACTCTGGACAGTTCCATCGAGACTTCCAGCTATGATTCCCGTTCTTTTTAGACAGAGAGATGTGACATTGTTTTTCTCGAAGGTGTCAAACACCTGCAAATCAATTATAGCTTTCAGCACATGTCAACATAAACTTGTGATTATTTCTAAGATATTATAGGGAAACAAAAAGAAACCTGAATCGGCTCACTACTTTGAGATCTGAGGTCCCATAAACGCACACATGAGTCTGCCGTGACAAGAACGGATCCGAATTCATTAACACTTATCGCATTAACCTGATGAAAGAAGGTGGAATAAAAACGCTAAGTAACTTGTACAGCAAAATACGCAAAAAAAAAAAAAAAGTTTAAGTCAATGTAACATCCAAATAAGAGAATTACATACGGACTAATAAAAATAGCAAAAAAAATATACCCCCTCAGAATGGCCACTAAATGTTCTGATACACCTCGCAGTTTGAAGATCATAAGAGAAGATTTTTCCATCACTGGCACATGAGACCACTATTTTATCATCTCTACAACAAAAATAAAAAGGGTAAGTTGGCTAATAGCAGTAAACAATACCCAATAACTCGTAGCAAAAAAACAGGCAGGTAATTTATATGGGTGTTTGTTTAAGCTAAAATAACGGGCTTACGGCTTATTTAGTTTCGGCATATATTTCATAAAAGTCTGTTTATATAAATAGAAAAGTTAAAAAAAAATATATAACAATAGTAAATAAAGCTTATGAAACATGAGCCGAAAACCAAATTAGCTATACTAAGCTTACGAAACATAAGCCGAAAAGTCGAAAACCAAATTAGCTATAAACCTGATACCTAGGATTATAAATTGCATCTCCTCTTAAGGGCCTGTTTGGGTTTATATTTTATAAGCCCCAATTTTGTGGCTTATTTCAAAACTTGTGGGCTTATATAAGTTTATTATCGCGAATAAGTCTCAAAATAAGCAGAAATCAAATGAATTTTTGGCTTATATTTCATAAGCTCTAATTTTTTGGCTTATATTTCATAAGTTTGCAAGTTTCAAAATAAGACTAGAAAAATAAGCCCAAATGAGCTTGTGTTTCATAAGCTTAGCCAAACCGGCCCTAAGATTCTTTACCAAATTCATATGATTTACCCTATTAGACAATACTAGATTAATCATATTAATATGTCAAAATAAATAAATAAAAAGCTTACTTTGTGATGCAAACATCACGTAAATCACACGTGTCGTTAATGTCTTGAAAAAGCTCGCCATCAGAAGACTTCCAAAAACTAATCAGCCCATCTTCACCGGCAGTAAAAAAGAAGTCACCGTTTGCATTAAACCTTGCAGTTAATACTGCACCATCATGTACCCGATTGTTCGTCACCATCCTCCCGCCAATTTGTTTCTTCCCTCAAAACCCGCTTGTACTTTGTATTTGAAGTATAGATGTGTTTATCGTTCTCGGGTCGGTTTAAACAACGACTTAATGAACCGGCAACCCTAATTAAACTCCAATCCTTATATAGCATCAACTTTCACAATAGACCCTACAAGGGAGCTAGTTAAAATAAGTTTAATATTCTCTAGAAAAGGTCCCTTGACTTTAGTTGGACCATATATTATATATATATTAATGGGAGCTTACAAAACGGCGACAAAACATGTCGTTTGGGCTTTGCTTAATTTTTGGGAGTCCACATGCTAGGCCCGTTCACTTTTTTAGACCCTGTTTTATTTTTGATACATATTTGAGTTTCACACATCTGGAATCCACCACAACCGCCTTTCTCTCACTCTTATCAAATCCGACTGCTAGGGTTTGATTTTTTTAGTTTTGCTGGTACAACAACCGCCGTGCAACAATTATGGTTTCTTGGGAGCTTTTTTCTGCTGCCGCTTCATGTTCGATTAAAGGTATGTATATGGTTTGGGTTATTATAACTATATTATAGTATTGTATAAAATAATAATTTGTTATCTTAGGCTGAATCTTGGCTCATGTTCGGATATATTTGAAGCCCAGATGTTGTGGATAGCTTTATAGATCAGATGTATAAACCGACTATCCATTTTTCCAGGATAATCCCACCGCTTTTGTGTGCCTCTGATCTAAAAGCTTTTGCAAACTCATTATTGCGGTAGCCGAAGCCAAAATCGATGATGAGGTAATCAAGCTAAATATCAGATTTATATCAGTCAATTTGGAGTTTTAGTTTTTATGCTTTGGTAGGCTGGTGTTTAGGTTTATTTTCATGATTCATGGGCTGTATTTTTGATTTCCAGGATCTTTAAGCTTGAAGGTGTTCGGGAGTTATGATACACTTCGTTCCATTATATCCTTTACAGACACATATTTTTAAAGTCATCAGAGATGATTATGATGTCTTAGGCAAGGACTTTTAACATCCTGTTTGTTACATGTTCAGGATGCAATAACCAGTTACATAAGCTGAATTGGCCTCTTGAAGATGTTGTTGCTGATCTTGCCCCTGATAGTGCTATTGATCTTTGAAAAGATATCGATACCAAAAGACTGGCCGGTTAAGTATACGGTAATAGCTTTGATCTTACAAGTTAATTATATGGTGGTGACGTAATCGTTTTTCTGTTGTAGGACTGCAGAAATGAGGTTTGTTAATAAAGATGATGCTTTACAGGCTGTGGAAATAACAGCAGAAAAACATTACTGGGTGCCGACTTCCTCGGACCAACGATAAGCAAATGATTCAGGTCTTCCCAGCCATTTTTAGGTTTTATAAACAGAAATTCTTTAGATATTTTTTGGCTTATGATATCAGTATACTATAGTGTTCAGGAAGTTAGTGACTCTTCAATGGTGATACAGGTCTATTACGTAGTAGTTTGCTAATGTATGCACCAACTTTACTAATGTATACATTTTTCGGCTTAAGATTTAAATACCATAGTGGTTTACAAATGTATGCACCAGTTGTAGTGTGTAGTTAACGGATGAGTAATTAGAAAATAGTAATGTGCAGTTGCTATGTTTTAGATTTCTTGCAGCTGCATCAAAAAACCTCGCCGCAATGATCAACGACGTGAAATAACACCCCGCCGCAACGCGGCGGCCCTGTCGCCCACCTCGTTCAACTAATGTGGTAATTGTTTCTTAAAAATTGTTTTTTAACAATATCTTAATTTGACTTTTTTAGGTATGGTCAGATATTTGGGTTATTAAGACTGTTTGCTGTTTTTATGTCATTCAGACGCGGTAAGAGGGAACTTATATTAAGAGCGTTTGTTTTTTTGGGGACCATTAAGAGATAGTAAGAGGCATAAACCTCTTATTGAACTAGACGTGAAGGGGGTGTCTTAACACCTTTTAATGTCTTCTTTCACATTTGTTTTTAATACTAACAGTATTAAATAAAATCATTGCATATGTTTTGTTAGATAAAGAATGTAAAAGATGATATGTGACAATTCATATTTTTTTTTCAAGTTGAAGGGTTCAGTTTGAGACTCATATATTTCAACTTTAAAACGAGCCATATAATTAATGGTTTTAAAAGGTTCAATTTAAACTCGTGACACGTTTATTTTTGTCAAATACACATGAAATTGCATGTTTTGTTACAATATATTTAACTTTAAATTGTTTATTAGTATATTATAGAATTCGTTTTCTTATATTTAATAAATTTTATTTATTGTGTGAATGCAATGACTTTATTTTTATATTGTAAAAATTGATAGTTTAACACATTCAGACATTTTTTAAAAAATTAACAGTTTTATTTGAGTCAGATTCAGATTTCTTAACCACTTATTCATATTAAGATGAAATCAGATTAAGACTTTTCTACCAAATGATTTAGATGTGCGAATCAGATTTAGATTTAGAGTCTCTTAAAAAACAAACACCACCATTGTAAAACCCCCTTAAACTTAAGCACTAAACATATCTGTAAGACTCAGCTTATTGCATAATAAGCTATGTTGCTTAATATCCGATCCATTTGTAAATATACCAGCAATGGTGAGTGGTGTGAACTTTTATAATTTTAATAACACCAACAGACACCATTTCCCTTATAAAGGGACGATCAATTTCAAAATGCTTGGTGTTTTCATGAAAAACATGATTTGCAAGAAGCTGCAAAGCTGAATGTTGCCACAAAACATTTCTGCTAACACCAAACTCACTAAGGATGTTACAAACCCAAATAATCTCACAAGGAGCTGAAGCTATGTACCTATATTCCCTTTATTAGAAGATATACATAAGGTAGCTTGCTTCTTGCTTTTCTGAGAGATCAAAGAATCTCCTGGAAAAACACAAAAATCATATACAAATTTTCTAGTAATTGGGCATTTAGCCAAGTCTTTATTTGTATAAATTTTAAGAATGAATTCCCAAGTTTTATTAATCTAAACACAACGAACCACGATTAATAAGTTTGCATCAAATGTTGATCACACAACAAATAGTGTCTCATCAGAAAATAATTTCCGACATAAGCCGAATAATACCTCACAGTTCATATTCTCAAACCCATTTATATTTGTGCTTTTACTTTACGATGCACAAGCAACGAACATTTCTATCATTGTTGAAAGAGGTGTTCTCGGAATTATAACAGGGTAAAAAATCTGATTGCTTTATTATATTATCTCACATTAATGCTTTGTTTTTTTGCAAATCAAACTAGCTAGGATGCGTTTAAATTTTTATATTTGTTACTTTTTAACTCTTATTATAAATGTACGGATAGTGAAGTTCTTGATTGTTCATTTATTTTGCTAAAACTTGCCTGGTGTTGGAGAAGTCTAATGCATGAGACTTGTAACTTTGTAAACTTATCCGTATCTTTTAGTGTAAATAATGTTGTTAATGCATTCGATCGTACAAGTTCTTGAACTGGGCCTGGATAAAACAAGGGTGTTGTCACAGATTCTTTCAAAGGGTATTTCTCGAAAAGAAAGGTTTGGGACAAGGCGATTGCAACAAATAATATACTAATGAATATGTATTCGATTGAATTGAATTGTATAATTGATATTGATTGATTGTTGTTTGATTACATATTCAACTCTATAAATACTTACTAAAGCGGCACCATTGAACAATAGAGGTACCGTTTCAACAAAGTAATCGACACACTAATTCTAACCGTTATCCTAACAACCTAAACGTCCCATTTTGACCCAACACACAACCCAAGTCTGTATAGAGGCTTTACAAACATACAGAATATAAAACATACTATTTGTTCCTTAGACTATATTAACTAACTAATTATATCATTAGTTCTAACATTCCCCCTAATGATATAATCAGGTGGTTCTTGATCTTCGAGAGGCTTCACTTCAAATGATGGCAAGGCCATCGTCTTCTTTCTTGACTTCACAATAATGTGGGTTCATCGTCAGTTTCATACATGACATGTGCTTGCTCCCCCTTGTCCTTCTTCTTCCATTTGGTACATTCACGTGCAAAATGACCTAAGTCACCACATTCATAGCATCTGTAATTTCTCTTGGCTTTAGTTCCTTGACTCGTACTTGTCTCTCGTGCATTTGGACTATTCTTCCTTTTCATGCTTTCATTGGCTTCTTTGTTGAAAGTTTTACCTCGCCCTATACCATAACTTTGGTTGTTTGAACTTGCCATCATAAGTTTGTTTTGATAAATTTCTTCCGGTTCATCTTGACATTTGAGGCGTTCTTCAAAAGCTGTTATTCTTCCTACTGCTTATTCAAATTGCATTGTATCAATCTCTTGATGTTGTTAGATAGACGCTACGATCGGTAAAAACTTCTTTGTGACTGAGTTAAGCAGTCTCCTCACGAGTACTTAATCTTTCAGGGTACCCCCAAGGCTTCTAAACTTGGCTTGTATGCTACTTAACTTCCCTGCAAACTCACTTGCACTTACATCTGGTTTCATCTTCAATGTTTCCAACTCACTTCTTAAAGTCTGCAAACGCGCTTTCTGAACTAAATCGGCTCCAAGATGTTTAACTTTGATTGAGTTCCATACTTCCTTTGCAGTGGTGTATTGTGCAACTTGCATAAACATGTCTTGTGGTAATGTTTGGAATATCATTTATTTTTGCTGTATTTTCTGCTTTCTCATTTATTGATGTTTCTTGCTTGTCACTATTTTCTTTCTTGCCATCAATCACTTTCCAAAGTCCATACGCATTTAATATTGTTTCCATCAACAATGCCCACGTAGTGTAGTTTGTTTCGGTCAATTTTGGACATTGTAGTAAAACATTTCCTTGTTCTCGCACTGATGCACTGCTTGATGCGTTATCATGCTTGTCACCTTCTTTTCCTACCATGATTGGTTGGTTGCTTGCTTTTAACTTGCTTACTTCTAACAATCAGAACCGAGATGGTTTCTGGTTTTCTTGCTCTTGTGTTTGATCAAAAGATCAAAAACTCTTACTTGCTACTGGCCAACTTGCTAACTATGTTTTCTTGCTAAACTTGCTCAATATTGACCAACTTGCTAATCAGTATTGTGTTTTCCAGACCCACTTGCTAATCTGGTTCTTACTTGCTTTGATAAAAAATAATTGATCCTTTCTTGCTGATATTAAAACCTAATGATTCTACTTTCTCGCTAGTTTAAATCAAGGGTTCTTCTTGCTCTTTGAATCTTGAGGCTCGGAACTTGCTATGAACCTAAGGATTCGGTCTAACTTGCTATGAACCACAAAGGGTTTGGGGTTTTTATTTTCTTACTTTCTAATTTATATAATTCTAATTCTGAAATATATAAAGTGAAAGCGAAAAATACTTAATAATAACAATCACTTACAATCCTTTTTTTTTTTAATTAGGGCAAACTTTCAATCCCTTCTTTCTTTTCTTGCTGCAATCGATGGCCTACTTGTACTCGTTCTTCCCTCGATCAATTAACGCTTGCTCTGATACCACTGTTGTTAATGCCTTCGATTGTACAAGTTCTTGAATCGGGTCTGGATGAAACAAGGGTGTTGTCACATATTCTTTCAAACGGTATTTCTGGGAAAAAAGGGTTTGGGACAAGGCGATTGCAACACAGAATATACTAATGAATATGTATTCGATTGAATTGAATTGTATAACTGATATTGATTGATTGTTGTTTGATTACAGATTCAACTCTATAAATACTTACCGACGCGGCACCATTGAAAAATAGAGGTACCATTTCAACAAAAGTAATCGACACACTAATTCTAACCGTTATCCTTACAACCTAAACGACTCATTTTGACCCACCCCATAACTCAAAGTATGTTTACAGGCTTTACAAACATACAGAATATAAAACATACTATTTGGTCCTTAGACTATATTAACTAACTAATTATATCATTAGTTCCAACAAATAATGATACATATGCTACAGATATCGATCACAAAACTATACTAGCAAAGTTATCACTCAATCAAAATCTAAATAATACAGATTAGGAGTTCCTTACCTCAGAGATTTCGACTTGGAACTATGAACTCCATTTTGTGAGTCACTGGTCATGAAGTTTTGGTTTGGGTTGGACAAGGGATCAAAACAACGGTACAGCTTGAAAGTTGAAACGTATTCGTTTGGTTTGACCCGATTTCAGTAATTAGGTTCTCTTAACCATCTTGAACCATGATATTCAACCCATGAAATGACACCTGAAGTACTCTGCATATTTAATCATTTATCACTGGAAAAGAATCCAGTAAATCATTATAGTCAGCTTACCATGATATTTTACGTTTAACTCATATACAACTTAGATGACTATACCATTAGATATATGCTATAATTTTCATGAAAGATTATGATGTGCTAACTTTTTTTAGCTGTTATATATTACTGTTCTTTTTTAACTAAGTACTCATGTTCCACATAAACTACATACATTTTTCATAATTATATATGTCTATGCGTACCATAATGCAATGATGATAACAATGGAGATCATCCTCTATGAGCATACGTCGTTTCTTGCAAGTATTTATGCATGTATCTTTTACGTACGTTTTTTAGTTTTCAAAAACATTTTTATTTCTAAACGTTTTTTTTTTTATTCTAATGTGTTTAACATGAGTTTGAGTTGAGCTCTATTTAATTTTGTATAGATTTGCTCTATAAACGAGCCATGGAGGAGCTTGTATAGTATGCCACGAGCATAGTACAAGTCAGATATATACAAAAACCGGAAAAAAAAAAAAAAAAAAAAAAAAAAAAAAAAGGACGAGTGCTCGAGCTATTGTACTCTTCGTTTGCGCCCTTGATTTTGCTTAAAAGTTATTTTGGGCCTAAACAAACACTTATTTCATTCGTACTATAATAAAGTGTCTATCTCTAGATTTTAATCAGTCTAAGTAATTTTTAACAAGTAAAAGTAAGACAAATCTCTAACAAGTAAAATTAACATCTTACTTGTTTAAAAGAGAACAAGTATAAAACTTGAAGTAAAAATCTGTTAAAACTTAAACATAAGTGATGAGTTGTTAAACGTTGTAGATTTATTGTAATTAGAGATTTCAAATTGTGTTTTAGGTGTTGTTACTTACTTACATATGTGTTGCAAATAATGAAAAAAGTTATGTAATCATGCAATTAACAGATCTTATATTTTGTGGTGTTAAGTTTCGTTGTTTTAAAAGATAAAACGTATAGAGTTAGCTTTCACAAAATGTATAGAGAAAAGTATTGTTGGTTTTATTGATATAAATTAGTAGACGTGAGTTAGGATCGAACTCGAGACTATGGGATTGCACACTTTACGTATGAGAATTTAAAGTTAAATAATTAAATATAAATGTTGTATTTATTTATTTATTAAACGAAATAACTAACGGACGTTAAGTAATTAATGTAATGGACTAACGGGCGTTAAAGGTATTTGGAAAAGGACTTAATTGCAAAAGTTGGGAAGGTTCCGGAATCCCTTTAGGGACTCCTAAACCGATCGGCCAAGGATCAAAACATGGAAACAAAAACCAACTTGTTCACCAAGTTTGCTTGGGTATATAAACAAGGCTAGGGGTTTTATTTTTCCATCTCTTGTGCTCATAAGCTAAACCCTAAAAATTGTTTTGTGTGTTTTCTTGTCCAAACCGATCGTACAACCCTTGTGGGTGTCGATCCATTACTTTTCCACAAACCAAGTTATATTGTTTGATAAAACTAGCATTACTTTAATTCGGTTTAGTACGTGTGTACAAGAACATAGTAATAACATACTTTTGTTATTATCTTGGATTGAATTACAAAACGGTAAGGGGTAATTCTTATAATCCTATAAACCCTAATTAGGGTTCATCCTAATTGCTAGTTTGTGGATTTGATTCTTGTTCAGCTAGAATCAAGAAAAGGTACGCATATTCTTCTTATGTTAATTAATTATTCGTTAATAAATCCTATACGCTTCCGCATGTATACTTTGATGTTTTGTGATTATTTATTTGATGGTCATGTTATATAATTCCAACAGTGGCATCACGAGTCATTGGTTTTTAATGAGTAATTAATTACATAAACGCGTAATAAAACATATAATTGTATGATGTTTGATATGTTTGATCTAGGGTTTATGTTTTTTTTTTTTTTTTTGGGGTCGATTATAATTTTTTTTGGGCGTTCCCCATATTTTTTTGTATTCGACACATTAAAAATTTTTAGGATTTTGAAAATTGTTTGCTAACCTTATTAAAACCTATAATTAATATTGATTACGTGATTTATTCATGAATAATTTGTTATGTGTCATGGAATTTTATATGCGATCTTGTGACTTATTTGTATAAATTGTTATGATATCCATGATTATACATGCATGTTAGTCATGGATAAGTTGCTTTGATAATTGTTTAATTGTTGAGACATGTTATTACGATAAATCTTGAATTGGTGAAGACTCCAATTATATATATTAATGAATCAATTATGTGCAATTTGGTATATCATTAATTATGGGTTTACGCAATCAATTCGTCGATGTATGTGGCTCACTCTCAATTGAGAGAGTGAAAGCCCTAATTAATATATACATTAATTTAACCTAGATATTGATTATTAATAGGGTTTTTATCGAATAAGTTGCATGTGGCTACTTGTTTACACGTATAAATTGTTTATTATGTGCGCATTGTTTTTTAGTAGTTTATTTTTTATTTTGTTACTTGTTTGTTTATTATGTTAGACAGTTTTAAGCAAAGGGTAATTTTGAATAGGAAAATAATACGGACTAAACAATGGCGAAATTTGATTTGTTTGGAAGAGTTAAGTTTTCAATAGTTTAATTGATTGGTGACTTTGGTACAATGACTGAACGGCTCACCCATTTGAATGAACTATAAAGGGGTTATTTAAGAAGTGCGCACAGTCACACTGAATGGATGTCTAAGGTTATGCTTTTGCGCTTACCTGGTCCTCTGCCCTCTGTAAGTTCGAATGGAGCTACTTAGTAAGCCATAAAAGTACAAGCTCATCTTAAGGGCGAATTAGTTTTAATTCCATGCGCCACTTCGGTGGTAATTATCCGAAACACTAAGTGTTTACACTTATGCAAAAGTACGGTATAATGGATGATAATTAACACTAAATTCCTTGATTGGTGAACTCAATACCTCAATCAAAACTTTGATAATTTGATCTTTATGAATTGGTAATAAAAAGTTTTTTTTATTAAAATTATGCTACAAGATGAATGCATGACATCTTTGTACATATTTGATTTGACCACATAAAATCAAAACTAGTACCCTTTTAAATTAAGAATATGCCATCTAATTAAAAGGAACACTTGAAGTTGCAATTTACGTCATGACAGTACTTGGCGAGATTGTGATGGACAGGTAAATCTCTATGTAAAGTCAGACCTTACATGGACATATTTGCAGTTCTTTAAGTTAGACACTTAAGTTGAGTAGGAAGTGAGACCTGGACTCAATGGCATAAGATGGGATGAAACATGTTTATATTTGCAATAGCGTTGGAAAGTATAAATCCCATAATGATCTAGGAGTTGGAAATTGTTTGCCAATTAATGTTCGACAGATTACCTTATTATATGCGTTCGTTGCTAGCAGATCAACTGATGTAATGAACCTATGATAATTTGGATCCTAGTTTTCGAGAAAATTCTATGGTTATATGAATATTACCTTGGGTATTTTATTTTCTTGAAAAGTTTAATTATCGAAAATACTAAAATTGAATTTTGCTAATTCTTTAAATGTATTAATGCAACATTAAACCGTAAACGTAGGTTATTCCTGTATTGGTAAAATTGATCTACACCTGTAAGGGTTTTAGTAGAGTCAACGTTACTAAAAGAATAAACCTAGTCCTCTTTTCACGCGAAAGAGTGAGATTCAACCCTATTCCTTTTCATGAATGAAGAAAGGTATGATAGGACAATTAGAATTGTCTAAATTCTAAATACATAACTCGTAAGCAAATTTTAATAGTTAAGAAAATTGCATATTTCTGAGTTATTAAATTAGAAGCTAGACTAATTACTGTATAATTGGTAAAAGACAAACTAGCATATTTTATCTAGTTGTTGTGCTTTGACCATTTAAAAGTACTACTTACAATTGTTGGAATAGTAGAACTATTAAGAAAGAAATTGCATGCCCAATTTTTCAAGTTAATAGCATTGATGGATAAATTCATCATCTACATAGTAGAATACATTCTTTTAAGTACATTTGTAATTGTTATGTATGGACTTTCTCAAAGGTGTAGGAAGTAAATAATACACTATTTTCTTTCACTGGTTAATGAAACACTTACAATGTTGTCAAATCCAGTGAGAGTGTTGTATTCTTATTACTGAATAAGGAATTAATGTAAGATCTCTAATTCAGCGGGAGTTACAAGCTTTGTCATCTTGGTAGTAACCCAGATTATCTCTAGAATGTCTTAAGATAATTACTTTCCACTTGTAGACACTTATGTTTTCAAGGATAGTCATGAACGTTTCCTTATTAGACAATGAAGTGGTTCTACATCTATTAGTTATGCTAATATCAATGACACAATCATATTAGTCACATAAACAAACATATGTCGTGTTGTTTATCTGCTACATGATGTTGTTCTATGCACAAGTGGGAGAAATCTATATTGTGTGCAAGGTACAACATATAAGTATATGATTTAACGGATTCTCTTGACTGCAAGGTAAGAGACTAACGTTCTAATATAACTTGAACATATCTAATTCAAGAAACACTTGGTGTTGCAATTTACGTCATGTGAGAACTTGGCGAGATTGCAACAACAAAGTAAATATCTATGTGAAGTCAGACCTTGCATGGACATATTTATAGTTTCTAAATTAGACAAGTATTTAGAACATGTGTCAAAATGATATATAAGACTACTTCAAATTAAATATTTATGTATTATTAGAATGCCATAAAATTAAATGAAGTAATCTAATCCTACTTCAATTTGTTTATTTATGTATTTTGGAATGACATAAATGAAAAATAATGTAGTCCTACATTATTGTGAAGTAAAAATAAATTAACTTGAAATTACTATTGAAACCAAAAGTTGTGTTCATAATTACTTTAGTTAAACATGTTTATGATTCATTGTAAAGACATAAACATAAAGTATTTTAAGACTTATAATAAAGTAAGACGTTAACTTGTTATGTTTTTTAATTAAGACATATACAAGAAGTCATTGAGTTGATCAATGATTTATAACGTATAATGGGATTATAACAGTTTATGTTTCTTGTTGAAACATGGATATGAAGTGACTTGGTTAAAAGGTACTTGTGTTATAAAGCATGTAATTGGCTTGGAAAGTCTATTATACCATTAAGTTGACTTAGTTGGTAAATAGGTAAGCCAAAAGGAATATGTTTATCTTATATATTGTTAGATTGTCTTACAATATTAATTCTAATGAATACCACAAGTTGATGGTCTGTTCAGTTAGGAGAATCAAACTCCATTTGATTTGTTTGATTCATGATAACCATAACTTATTTCTTAAAAAGTAATAAGGTTAGAAAATTGAGTATGGATTGAATATACTCAATATGACTCCAACCTAGAAGATTAATAAAACATCATTTCATTATGGAATGTGATGAATTACATTAAGTTTTAAAGTTGAAGATTCTGAATTTGTTAAACTACTTATGAATAGGTTATTAACAAACTAATGTCAAGAATTATCAATGTGTATTTGTAATGTCCCAAATAGAGAACAATGTAGTTTTGCTCTAATTGCTAAGTATATATAGATAGTCTATATATTACAAAAGGCAAGTGGGAGTTTTTTATCTTGAAAGATAAAATTACAAGATACATAATCTTCTAAAACACACTAGTAAATATCATGATAAGGTTAGACATGTAAATGATAGACCTCATGATGATGGAATTTTCATTCATAGATCTGCAAAGATATCTCAGATATTTGACTTATATGCTGAGAAATATGAGTTACAGGATTATAGTAAACCTGATAATCATTATGATAGATTACCAAATATTGAATTGGGTAAATAATTCATACTATGAATGTTAAAGATGTTGTCCATAAAGATAATCAATTTTGAAAATTTGGTTTATCTTAATAGTTAGACTAGAGAATGGAAATGAGTTTCTTCAAAGAGATGAAAAACCCTAGTGGTTTGAATTTCTATGTAGAAATCATATGGACAATATTGTACACATATTTAATGCATGTTTCATGACAAGATTATTGATCACACTTAAGCAATTAATTATGATTGAATATTCTTTTCTAGACATATTAAATATATAAAGATGATAATTGTCATACTTGTTTTCATTAATATGAAATATGATAATGGAATATCAAAACTCTTTCTTGAGAAATTACTTGAGCAAGGACGGTAAGTAATTGAAAGTTTTTTTTTGAATTCATATAATCTTTGAAAGTGTACGAAGTGCAAATAATTCATGAATGGATAAAATGCATGCATCTATGAAATTATTCTTATGTTTAATTATTAAATCCCATTTTGATTTATAATTAAAATAAGATAAATTTGAAGTATTTCTGAAAGCTAGTGGGAGTATTATGTTAAGTTTCTTAAATCTTATATGTTGTATAACATATAGTAAGTAACATTCCTTGTAAGCTAAATGTTAAGTCTTGGATTGGAATGAAACTTCACTTGTAAGATTTAAGAATTAAAACATACAACCTTGGAATATATGTTTATTATTAATAAACATGTGCATTAAAATAAATGATTCTAATAAAACATGATATATTATTTGGGAAATGGATAAATATCTTTTGACAAGATAGAACATGAATGAAATCTAAGTTTGACATGAAGATTCATCATGTACATCATGTAGTGTATTTAAATTGTTGTATCATTCTTGAATGATAGATGATTTGACAACATTGATATCTAATTAAAAATTATTAGATAACTTGTGTAATGAATATTCTAATAGAATTACATCCTCAAAACCTGGAATTGCTCCTAGATTCTATGGATGAACAATATGTCAATTGTTGTGCAAATTGTCATCAGTTTCAAACTTGAAAGTTTGGAAGACATCAAACATTACACAATAAGATATTAAAGTTTATGGAGTTTTAATGAGCATGTTGTTGTTTGCATACAATGATGCTGGTTTAATTGAGATGACACTCAATACTAGTCATGGTAGGATTTCATCCTTGTTAATGACCATGTGAACTAGTTGTGCTATTAAGAGCACAGTTACATTATACATTAAAAGAATAAGAATACTTTAAACTTTAAAATGTTTGAAAGTTTAAATTGTCATAAATTGATGATAGAGGATGTCACACACTTTATGAATTATTATGTGGATTGGTGAATGCACACATACAAGGACTTCATTAATTGAATTCTTGAAATAAGTATTCTCAAAATTATGATAGATCAAGTTGGTTGAGTTATGCCTTGTCAACAAGTATGATTGTCATTACTTGAGGCATAATTCATCAACTGGAATTTTCATGCATCGATCTATTTGGTATTTGGATAAGGGATGTTAAACAATTGTTATAATAAATCAAGTACTTGGTATGTTTGATTTTATAATATATTGTATCCTATATTTGCA
Organism: Chrysanthemum seticuspe; assembly: GCA_019973895.1. NCBI lineage: Eukaryota > Viridiplantae > Streptophyta > Magnoliopsida > Asterales > Asteraceae > Chrysanthemum > Chrysanthemum seticuspe. Next base: position 332,328,272 of record BPTQ01000009.1, read on the forward strand.
TGTTTAATCCGTGAATAAATTTATTTATTCTAAATCGTCCGTTGTCAATTAATAATATGGGAGTATCATTAAACTAAGACAAATCTGAGAGATATGGTAGAATATACTTGAAAGTATATTGATGAGAATGCATACCAATTTCAGATGATATTCAATGGATTGAATATAAGACTTATCCCAACTACATAATTTACTTTGTGGATATTGTTATAAGTAAATTATGAATAGTTATCCTCAGACTTGAGATATCAGATAAGTGTCATGAATGTAGTGCACTTCTGTGGAACAACTTAACGCTATACGTAACTGGTAGTCATAAGGGTTGTTTCCTGAAGTGTTGCAAAGTTCATGGGTTATTCTCGTAGTTAAGATAGAATTTGTTCCTTCAAATTTATTTAGAGTTTAATACTGCTGGGCCCCTCGTAGGGTTGACAAGATGTTTGCGTGGCCACGGCCAAAGATCTCCCCTGAATATGTTCAGAAGATTTGGTAATCTTGCTCAATCACTTATAACGAGAAACCGAATAGTTGGATAAAGAATGATTTAATTCCATATCTTTATTTAACATGGTATTAGAAACAAAAGGATAATAATAATGAGAAATCATTAAAAGGTTTTCCAGGAGCCTTGCTCGAGTTGTACTAGAGGCATCGAAGTGTTGCTAGACGCTAACCGAATGTGATCACTCTATTAAGATATATCCAAGTGGGAGCTGTTGGTTTTATGGATATAAATTAGTAGACGTGAGTTAGGATCGAACTCGAGACTATGGGATTGCACACTTTACGTATGAGAATTTAAAGTTAAATAATTAAATATAAATGTTGTATTTATTTATTTATTAAACGAAATAACTAACGGACGTTAAGTAATTAATGTAATGGACTAACGGGCGTTAAAGGTATTTGGAAAAGGACTTAATTGCAAAAGTTAGGAAGGTTCCAGAATCCCTTTAGGGACTCCTAAACCGATCGGCCAAGGATCAAAACATGGAAACAAAAACCAACTTGTTCACCAAGTTTGCTTGGGTATATAAACAAGGCTAGGGGTTTTATTTTTCCATCTCTTGTGCTCATAAGCTAAACCCTAAAAATTGTTTTGTGTGTTTTCTTGTCCAAACCGATCGTACAACCCTTGTGGGTGTCGATCCATTACTTTTTCACAAACCAAGTTATATTGTTTGATAAAACTAGCATTACTTTAATTCGGTTTAGTACGTGTGTACAAGAACATAGTAATAACATACTTTTGTTATTATCTTGGATTGAATTACAAAACGGTAAGGGGTAATTCTTATAATCCTATAAACCCTAATTAGGGTTCATCCTAATTGCTAGTTTGTGGATTTGATTCTTGTTCGGCTAGAATCAAGAAAAGGTACGCATATTCTTCTTATGTTAATTAATTATTCGTTAATAAATCCTATACGCTTCCGCATGTATACTTTGATGTTTTGTGATTATTTATTTGATGGTCATGTTATATAATTCCAACAAGTACATGCGTAATAATTTTTACTGTATGCACGCCAAAGATGCAATAAGCAAAAACAAGCAAAAACACTTATCATCAGTAAAATAGGTGTTCTCGAAATCGTAATAAGGTAAATATGATTCCCTACCATTTTCTCTCATTTTATTGCATTGATTTTCATTAATCAAACTATATATGTTGTGTTTAAAACTTTATGTTATATATGAACTCTAACTGTAGTTTTAGATAATAAAATCATTGAATTGTTAATGTAGAGAGAATGGTATCCTTTTTGTTTCTTTCTGCAAGAGAAGCTTATCCACTATGATAGCATCTACTATACCAGGAATATCAATGAATCCGATTATTGCAATTGCTCACGATACCCTTTTTTAGTTTATAGGGTCTATTTCTTAGTTCGAGATCCCTCTTATTAACTGGAATCAAAGAATTAGTAGATCCTTCTATTCAATATTCAAAAAAATGCACTATTAAAATAGTTCTTTTTTACATTCCAGGAATTGATAAGAACTAAGAAATAAATATGGGAACCGGATTCCATTCCATCCTGTTGCCCCTCTTCTCAAAGCCCTTCGAGAGTAAATAGATCCCGGAACATCTACCGATTCTCATATAGAATCAACTGACGCTTGAAAAAGCTGGTAGTATGTTACAACTCCACTTTATATTATGCTTTCTAAAACTAAGATTCTTTTGATATCAAACATTACTTTCCCATCAACAGGCATGTGGCCTAGTGGTAAAAGCTTAGGTTGTTAAGCGAGCCACAAGTGAGAGTAGTACCGGGTGGGTGACCTACCGGGAAGTCCTCACTTGTGGTCCACATGCTCTGTTGATATTTGCAACGAGGATTTGAGCCCCTTAGACCAAGCCGCTGGGGGTTCAAATCTAAGCAAGGTCGGGGTTTTCATCCGGACGTTACTCCAGCAAGGAAACTTGTGTGGAGGCGGTACGGTTTTCTCGCGACACCGCGAGCCATACATTGTACCAGCGTGGACCCGGTTAAGACAACATAGTCTGGTCGATGTGGTGGTTAGGGCCCCTTGATTTGAGGGGTGGTAAAACCTAAGTTGGAAAGTTACATGTAAAAAAAAAACATTACTTTCTCGAATCAATATCTCCATTTTATCTTTTTAAATTAATAATAGATATTTTTAATCTAGGGGATAGCTTGTCAACAATTTTTGTAGGCAATTGGCTACAATCCTTCATAAAAAATAGAGTGAATTACATAATTGGTCCTTGTGGTTTGTTGAAAATTGCAGAAAATGTCCCTGTGCTTTTTTTTCAGTGCGTTTCGTCCCTGTGGTTTACAAATCCAACGGATCTTGTCCCTCGTCCAAAAATGTCCGTTAAGTGTCTTGCGCTGTTAGTTCTTCGTTAGTGCAGTCCGTTAAGTGTTTTGCACTGTTAGTCCTTCGTTAATAAATTTTGCACCGTTAGTCCTTATTTTTTAAAATACAGTTTCCCCAATTAGTCCCTCCGTTAATAACCGTTTTTGTCCGTTTTTATCCGTTTTCGTTCGTTTTTTATCCGTTTCCCCCCGTTTTTTTACGTTTTTCGTCCGTTTTCTTTCGTTTTTTTATAGTTTTTGTCCATTTTTCTTACGTTTTTTTCGGTAAAAAAAATATTTGAAAAAAAATATTTTTCATAAATTTTTTTTACCCTTTTTTTTCGGAAAATATTTTTGTCCGTTTAAAAAAATATTTGAAAAAAATTTCCGAAAAATATTTTTTTTCAAATATATTTTTTTTTTAAATCTTAAAAAATTTCCGAAAAATATTGAAAAAAAACGGACATATTTAAAAAAAAATATATTGATAACGCTCAAATTGTGCATGTTTTTAGTAGCGTTATCCGTGTTTTTATGTATGTTATTTGGTTATAATCATATGCTTTTGTTGCTTAATCGTATGAAAGTGCGTTTGCTAGTTCATTTGTAGCCAAGTACAGGAAAGTGGAGAAAAAGACGGAAAAAGAAGTAAAATACGAAGATTTCTCCATGTATGAAGAATTCCCGGCCAAAGCAAGACTTGTGGAGTATATTCGAGAAGATAAAGTCATAAAGTTAGTGGTCCAAAGACTCAAGAATAAAGTTCAAGAAGGAAAACGAGAAAGAAATGAAGAAAAGAAGCTAAAACGAAGACATATTGGAAGACTCGTTGTTCCCGACACACCTTCACCATTTTGGCCATAACTTTTGCATACGGACTCCGTTTGACCCCCGGTTTACGGCCACGGAAAGCTAAGAGAAAGATCTACAACTTTCGTGTTTATGACTTTTTATGATTTTTGCTCCAACCGATCGGTCGAGTCCCGCAACCGGATCCGGTTGGAGAATGGTAAGAAGACCAACCGATTCGGTTGGAGCCCAACCGGATCCGGTTGGAGGTCCTGTTTCAGCCATTTCTGCACTACTAAGTTTCCAAACTTGTTCCAAACGATTCTAGGTCCTTCCTTCATGTATTCTAGTCCATTCCAAGCTCCTTGGTGACCAAGAAATGCATTTATAACCCCTAGCCTTGGAAGTAGTATAAATAGAGGCCTTTGCAACCTTATTTCACACACCACAACTTGAGAGATCTTCTCTCACACCTATCTTACCACAACTACCACTCTCTTAAAGCCTAAATTCGTTCATAAAGTTCCAGGAAACTTTGGAGGTCCAAGAAGTCATCATTTGGAGGTCAAACCATCAAGAAGTCTACCCCAATACTTTGGAAATCATTACTACATCATTTGTAATCTTATTCCAAGCATTGTAAGACCTTTAATCATGTTTTCTAATGTTCAAAGTTCTGAGTTTATGTTTATGTTTGCTATGAGTGGCTAGTTTCTTTATGCACTTGCTTAAATGATGTGATTATCATATGATTAGTTAGTGGTTGTGTTAACATGTTTTAATTCAATTTCAAGTTGATTCTAAGATCCAATTGTGCTAAAGTTTCATAGTGACATTTGTTAATCAAGTTTGGCTAATTGATAATAATCGTTGGGGTCGAAAGAACTTCGTGTTATTCAACTAGTCATAATCATTTTGTCTATGGATGATTGTTTTTACCCATTATTCTTGATTATACAAAGGAACTAAGGTGTGGTTGTAATAGAAACGCTTTTTGATTATCAAATTGGATTGGTTGGAAACATCTAAATGGTCGTAAGATTAGTTGTTGAGAATCAATTGTAGTCTTTTGTCTATGATCGGTTACCTTTTGTATTGACCATTTCTTAAACAATTTGATGAACAAGTGGATGTTTTTGTGTTTAAGTTTATGTATGTAGACTTATGAAACTTGAATTGATCTTGAATTGATTGGCTAGACTTAATGCTTGTTTTTATGAACTAAACTCTTGATCAAAGTTTAACTTGTAAGAACAATAGATTAGTAAACCAACTAATTATCATAACCAACATGTTAAGAGGTTAACACAATCACATTAATCTATGATATGAAACTAGTTTAAGCAAGTGTAGTTTTTAATCATCTGAATTTCATTATATCTATTTGCTTTGTTATATGTTTTGGATAGACTCCGTTAATTCAAACTTGTGCTTAGATTCACTCAAATCCCTGCGAACGATCCCGACTTACCTTCATAATCTTGCTATAACGGACGAGTATACTTGCTCGTATGTGTTATTGGTAATATTGGTAATTCACCTTTTATAAATTTAAAACTTGTACACAACCAGCACATCATATATATATTTTTTGAAAAATATTTTTTTATTCAAACTTTTTTTTTGAAATTTTTTAATCAAATTTTTTTTTAAACGGACAAAAACGTAAGAAAACCCGATAAAAACGTACGAAAAACGGACACAACGTAAGAACAACGGACAAAACGAAAGAAAACAGACAAAACATAAGAAAAACGGACAAAAAATTAAGAAAAGCGGAGAAAAACGGATGAAAACCGATAAAAACGTAAGAAGAATGGACAAAAACTATATAAAACGAAAGAAAACGGACGAAAAACGTAAAAAAAACGGGGGGAAACGGATAAAAAACGAACGAAAACGGATAAAAACGGACAAAAACAGTTATTAACGGAGGGACTAATTGGGGAAAACTATATTTTAAAAAATAAGGACTAACGGTGAAAAATTTATTAACGAAGGACTAACAGTGCAAAACACTTAACGAACTGCACTAACGAAGGACTAACAACGCAAGACACTTAACGGACATTTTTGGACGAGGGACAAAATCCGTAAGATTTGTAAACCACAGGGACGAAACGCACTGAAAAAAAAGCACAGGGACATTTTCTGCAATTTTCAACAAACCACAAGGACCAATTATGTAATTCACTCTAAAAAATATACTAGCAATGATACTGGGACCCACAGAAAAGAATCAGGACCCACATTATGTAGCACAAAATTATAGCCAATTGGCTACAACAAATTGTAGCTAATATATTCCCTTTAATCTAATATGTACTAGAGTATGTTGTTAAATTACAAAGACTCTGCACTACTTTGCATTGTCGGTCTAAAGACATGAAAATTACTAGTAACTACTATGAAATTAAATCAGTGCAAAGTGGAGTTGCGACAACCACATGACCTAACCAACTACAATGATCCGATGGATTTTTTTTATGTCTCTTGTACTTTGATACGAACTCATCCTACACTAGGCCCGTATCAAGCCATAAACCGAACTCACTAAAAAATCTATAAAAACTAACCACTCAACGATCTGATGGTTTAAAAAGGATGGAACACTAAACATATAAAAACTAACCATAACTCATATTTGGCCACACCACAACCCTGAAAAAAAATTATGTTATTTTTCATATGTTTATCCTTTCAATAGATTATTTCATACAAGACCCTCACACCGTTTTTTGATATCTTAACAGCCAGCTCCATCCTCTTGATCACAATGCCGGAAAATAGGTAATGCATGTATATTTTTAAAAAAATGAAAAGATAGATAGATAGATGAACACTAATTTCCAAATAAGGTTGATTATACATGAATATTACACTAAAACGACAAGCAAGCGGGCAACAAGCTGCGCCGGTAGCCCTTTTTGAATAGCAAAACTTAGTCTTTTAAAAACTACGTTCAGAGACCTTGGGGTCGTAACATTGCCATGCATAACCCGTTGGACTCTTTTGAGCAGCTCCACAGCCTCATGTGCAAGGAAGCCAAATGTATCAAATGCAAAAGGTATACACGCGTGTTGGTTATCAAATGCAAAATGTATATTTGGTTTTTAATTGTGGGGCAATTCATATATACCCAAAAGAAATATCATAATTTCATATTCCCGGCACATCATTTAAAAGCATCGTATTTATGCATTGAAAACTTGTCATGGAAGCAAATATGTAATTATGATGTTTTTGTTGAGTATATACACACTTTCCCTATAATTGTTTATGTGTTTTCTTTAAATTTAGAATTGTTGCATCTAAATTTGTATTTGTTTGTAGGATGTGCAATCAAGATTCATAGATGTTGAGGATGCGACCAAATACGCTCTCTAATTGGTTCCACATACTGGCTACAAGATGATACCAAAGGTCGAAGAATGATCATACGAACTAGGGGTTACTACACTTTCCCCTCCATAGGATGCGAATTGTCTTAGTAATATTTTACGGTCATTTTCTCATTCGAAGAGGGATAGTTGCCTTAGTAATATTCTACGCTACTGCCGACGTGCCAAGTGCAAGGATTGTTTTTACCCATTCATATAGTCCCATCACTATTGAGGAATTTGTTCGGTTTAATGATTTTATTTTCCGTGTTAAGGTACTTTAATTACCAGAAAGAAAGTAATATGTATGTGAAGCTCCATGAGTTTTCATGTCAACTAGTTTATGTAGGATGTTTGGTTTCGCGACTTCTAGAAATTGTGAGCTTGTGATACAGCAAATTAATATCGATTTTGAAAGCCGCTACAAGTTGACGGTTTTTTTTTTTTTTTTTTTTTTCTTGTCAATTACAAACATATATATATTAAATGTGCTACTTTGTAATTAGCTAGATAGATGAACACCAAATACTACCAGTGAAAAAAACTTCCACATTCGTGTCTCAATTTAAATTTCTCACATAACTTTTTGAAAGAAAAATGTCCAATTAATCTTTTTATGGCATTGTGACAGCACCAATATGTTGAATTTACCTGTTGAGTATATAATTCAAGCTAGATTATATTACAAAATGCAATAGGGGTGAGCATGGTTCGGTTTGGCTCGGTTTTTGTATAAAATCGAAACCGAACCGAAAAATTTTGGTTTTTAATTTTTAGAAACCATTCGGTTTCGGTTTTGTGTCGGTTTGGTTTTTCGGTTGTCGGTTTTTTTCGGTTTTATCGGTTTCTATACGATTTATCGAGCTTTGCTTTTTTAAAGTAGATTTGACATATATCACAAAATAGAACCATATCTTAAACCGGTACCGGTACAACAATACTAAAACGGGTAAAGAACCGTCTTAAATCAAGTGCCAACATTCTCAAAGTTGCCTCAAAGTTCCAAGGATTTGTTAGAGCTTGAAAGGTACACTGAAACAATTGAAGGGTGTGTAAACGAAAAAAGAATGATGCTGGAACAAGTGTTCAATCTTTTGATGTAATTGCACCATCTTCAACATGAACAGCCATTAACATTCAAACTTAATGTGTTCTTGTGACATTTGTGTACCCATTTTTTTTTACCTTAAAGCACATTTGTGTTATGTATATTGTTATGAAATAAAATAATAGCAGAGTTATCACACATTTGAAATGCATCATTGACAACAGTAATGTAAAAGGAAGATATAGAGATAAAGTACTTATATTATTTATGAACAACAAGATATTTTATTTTGACTTTAAATGTCGGTTCGGTTTCTATTGGTCGGTTTTTAAAGCTAAAACCAAACCGAACCAAAAACTTCGGTTTTTTCAAAATATAAAAACCAAACCGTCGGTTTTTCAATTGATTTCGGTTTTTTTGGTTTCGGTTCTTCGGTTTTTTTCGGTTTAGGTTCGGTTTTTCGGTTTCTTGCACTCCCCTAAAATGCAACATAAATTATCGAGTAAATTGCATTTTTGGTCCTTATGGTTTGGCCAAATTGCAGGTTTGGTCCCCATCCTTTCGAAAGTGCAACGATGGTCCCCATTTTAAAGTTTTAGTTGCATGTTTGGTCCCTGACCAAAGTTAAATGACTTAAATACCCTTGTCTGCTTCCCCTTTAATTTTCCAATTACTTTTTCTTTTTATTTATTTATCCAATACCAAGATCATGAACACAAACCCAAGTAAACAAAACTGCAATTTTCTCTTAAAACAAAACCACTCCCACTTTCACACACAAATCAATAATAAATGCACAAACACTCTCAAAAACAATTTCAGATCTAGCAAAGATAAACAAAAATACAAAAACCACAAAACCCCCAATTAGATTTCACATAAGAAGACCACAACAGCGGTCACATAAAAATCTATCTCTTTTCTTCTCCTTTATGATTTTAAACCGAACACAAGCCACAAAATCCTCTTTGTTTCTTTTATGTGTTAATCGAAACATAAAAGCATCAACACAGATCAGATTTGAGGATTTGAGGTTATGGATAACGAGTACTTATTTTTGTAGATCTACATGGGTTGAAGATGTATGCTAGATTCGGGGATTCTGTCACCACCTCCATCGGATCTGTAACCACCGCCGCCGCCATATTTGGTGGTTCTGTCACCACCTCCGCGAATCTTGTTCTTCCTCTTTGACTCTCATTTCTTTGTTTCGAATCTGGTAGGGTATGGATTTGGACAAGGTTACTGTTCTTGTTATTCCTTTTTGACTTTTCGTTTCTTGTTTCGAATCTGGCAGGGTAGGGATAGTCAATTATGTTGATGAATTTGTGTTTGATATTGTAGACACGAGGTTGTAGTTTTGGGATATGACCGGGACAATTTTGTGTTAGTAGTTGTTTTTGAAGTTTGCTGTTCTTTTACTCACCTTTTTTTCTTGTCAATAATTTTGACTTTTCTTGAACTGATGATAGGCTGATTCCATCTCCGTGAGGTAGGTAGGAAACTAAAAAGAGTTGGGGGTGAATATGGATTTATGGTTAGAAGTGGGTGCTTTTTTATGTTGATGATATGGGTGTATTAGATATTTAAGTGTATTAAATATTTTATTTATCTGGGTTCTTGTATATGTTCTTATTATTGGATGAATAAATAAAAATAAAAAATAATCAGAAAATTAAAGGGGAAGAAGACAAGGGTATTATAGTCATTTAACTTTGGCCAGGGACCAAACATGCAACCAAAACTTCAAAATAGGGACCATCGTTGCACTTTTGAAAGGATGAGGACCAAACCTGTAATTTGGCCAAACAACAAGGACCAAAAATGCAATTTACTCTATATCTAGTTTTAATCATATGTCATGTTAGAGATAGATCGTGTAAGCCCGAGTTGACACACATCTTGTTTTGCCACATTTTATGCAAAATTTGCTCGTTCAGTTTCTCACTGGTAGAAATATATCGCTGAGAAGAAAGCCTTAATTTGTTGTAGGTTTCATTATTGAAAATTTGTATCTTATGTTGCAATTGGAAGACTTTTTTTTGTGGCTTCAAGCTCATTGACCGGTTGTTTTGTCATCACATGCATGTACAAAAACTTTTCGCAAATTTGTTGTCTTATGTTTTAAAATAAGAGCAATGCTAGGGCCACATAAACTTTCCACATAAAGTCCTCTCTCGCTGACGTCAGCGAGTGGAGATTTTTTGTGGAAAGTTTATGTGGATGTAGCAAATCCCTTAAAATAATCGTATTTTATAGTCTGATTCAGAAATATGTTTGTGTTTGGTTTGTTAGTCTTAGATTTGGGAATGTGAATGATAGGTAGTATCCTCTCTAAAATGGGTAATCAAACCCCTCCAAATTAAGTGACTCTCCAAACCCATACTAGAAGGCAGGTTTAGCCTTTCATGTCCATTCACCTCAGACGATTATGATCTTGTGTTTTAGTTAGCAGTTTGATAATTTTGTTGCTTTGCTTCTTCCTAATGAATACGTAAAAAAATTCTTGCATTTTACGTGGGAAAAAGAGATTTTTGTAATTTACTATAGACTGCTTTGTATGTTCGTATCGCAGAGGTGTTGTCATGGCATAGGTAGGCTATTGCATGCATGTCTTTTCTTGGTTTACAGAATTTGTGTGGCTATGTTCATGATATTGTTTTCATTTTCCTGCGATGTTAAAAGCTCCCGCTATTAAAAGTTTCCATTTTGAGCACTACTGAAAAGTACATCAACAACAACAACAACAACAACAACAACAACAACATACCCAATCCCGCCGGGGCGGGGTATGGGGGAGGTAAAATGTAGACAGATCCTACCCCTGCCCCAAGATAAACTCGGGAGTAGAGAGACTGCTTCCAACGAGACCTCCGGCAAGTGCTGGTGTGCGGGTGAGAGATAAAAGAAAAGAGAGCAAGAGACAGAAAACAAGCAAGCACAAGCAGTGAAGACAGCAGGCAAACAAGGCAAGGCAAAATAGAAAAGTGCAAAGAAAAGCAGGCAGACCAAAGGGGGCAACAAAGACAAAAGCAAAAACAACGCACGGGCCTAAAGCTAAGGCAAAGCAAAAACAAGGCACCAAAAGCAAAAGCAGGGCGAGAAAAAGCAAGCAAGCCTAAACAAACACGAGCAAGGAAAAGCACGCACGGGGCCTAAAACTATGGCAAAGCAACAACGAGGCGCCTAAAAACCTAACCCACCCAAAACTACCTAAATCCACAAAGCCCCAAGACAAAACTAGCCGCAGATCCTAATCCGATCTCTCCACCCTTTCTTATCTGAGGTCATGTCCTCTGACAAGAGAAGCTCCGACATGTCAAGCTTAAGTATATCCTCCCACCTGAGTTTGGGTCTGCCCCTTCTTATCACTCCATCTACTACTATCGCCTCAACCCTTCTAACCGGTGTTGTATGAGGCCTCCTCCTGACATGGCCGAACCACCTCAACCTACCTTCTCTCATCTTGGAAATAATATTTCCGACTTCAAGTTTTGCTCTGAAAACTCCGTTCGGGATCATGTCAAGCAAGGTTTTACCACAAGTCCATCTTTGCATTCTCAATTCAGCCACCTCTACCCTATTAGCCTGGGCCTTGGAGATGGGCCAACACTCGGACCCGTACAACATAGCCAGTTTAATCGCTACCCTATAAAATTTCCCTTTTAAATTTAAGGGGACGTTTCTGTCATAGAGGATTCCCGACGCCGCCCTCCATTTCGCCCAACCAGCTCTGATCCTATGGGTAACGTCCTCATCTATCCTCCCTGATTTGTGAATCATCGATCCCAAATATCTAAAAGACTCTTTGGGTGGCAGAATCTGGTCGCCGATACTAATATCCTCGTGTTGGCCAGACTCACCCCTCCCAAAATCACATCTCAGGTATTCAGTCTTCTTTCTACTCACTCGAAGCCCGTTGTCTTCCAGAGCCTCCCTCCAGAGCTCCAGCCTGATGTTTAACCCTTCCGCTGATTCTGCCACCAACAAAATTTCATCAGCAAATATCATGCTCCACGGGATGCCCTCTTGTACCCTTCGAGATATGTCATCCAGAATCAAGGCGAAATGGTAGGGACTTAGATCCCTGGTGTAGCCCAACTTTCACACGGAAAAACTCTGAGCTCCCCACGGTGGTTCGTATACGGGTCTTAGCCCCCTTGTACATATCCTTAATGACTCTCACGTATCTCCTTGGTGTTCCCTTGCCAATAAGAGTTCTCTAAATCAACTCTCGTGGGATACTATCATAAGCCTTTTCAAGGTCAAGGAACGCCATATGCAGGTCCTTTTGTCTTTCTCTATACTTCTCCATAAGACTTCTGAAAAGGTGGATAGCCTCAATCGAAGACCTTCCTGGCATAAAACCAAATTGGTTCTCAGATACCCTCGTCTCCCTTCTCATCCTCCTCTCAATAACTCTCTCCCAGAGCTTCATGGTGTGGCTAAGGAGCTTAATGCCCCTATAGTTGCTACACACTTGCACATCCCCTTTGTTCATGTAGATGGGGATAACTTCACTAAGTCTCCATTCTTCCGGCATCTTAGCACCAGAAAAGATCTTGTTGAAGAGGCAACTCAGCCAATCTACTCCTTCCCTCTCGAGGCACCTCCAAGCTTCTATAGGGATTTGGTCCGGCCCTACCGCTTTGTTTCTTCCCATCTTCTGTAGTGCGACCTTCACTTCTGTTTCGCTAATTCTCGAATAGTAGTATTCAGGACTTTGGGAAAGGTTCTCTTCTTCCGCGCTTCCTTCAGTGCTTCCTCCGTTGAAAAGGGAGGAGAAATACTCTCCCCATCTTTTCCTAATATCTTCTTTGTACACAATGGTCCGTCCGCCTACGTCTTTGATAAATTTGACGTTTCCTAAATCCCTCCTCATTCTCTCTCGGGCTTTAGCAATCTTGAATATATCATTTGCCCCCTCATTGGAGTCCAGTTTTTTGTACAAATCTTCGTACGCCTTTTCCTTCGCCTGAGCCACTTCCTTTTTCGCTTCTCTGTTAGCTACTTTATACCTCTCCTCCGCCGCAGTAATGTCAGTTTGGTGCCCCTCTCTACACCGAAGAAGTTCTCTGAAATTTGATTGTTTCACGACAACTTTGGATTGCACTTCCTCACTAAACCACCAAGATTCCCTGTTTGGTGGCCGGGTCTTAGCTGTCCCGTTAGCCACGCCAAGGGACTCTTTTGCCGCGTATTTAATGATGTCAGCCAGAACAATCCACAACTTCCGCATCTCTAGCAGTCAAGTCCTCCGACCGAGTGGAGAGTCCCTCAAAGACTTTCATTCTAAAAGACTCTGCCTTTCCATCGTTCAAATTCTTCCAAAGAATCCTCGCCAACCTGGTAGCCGCTCTCCTAGGTTGTTTCCTCGCGAAAATAGAATCCAAAACTAGCAATTTATGTTGGGATGAGCATGCCTCGCCTGGGAAGACCCTGCAGTCCCTACACGCTCTAAGGTCACCTCTTCGCACCATCAGATAGTCAATCTGGGTGTTGTGACCCCCACTCTATAAGGTGATCAAGTGCTCATCTCTCTTCTTGAAGAAAGAGTTCACAACAACCAAGTCGTGAGCTAAAGCAAACTCTAAAATCCATCGACCTTCATCATTCCTGACTCCAAAGCCAAAACCACCATGAACCCCCGCGTAGTCATCCGCAGCCGCTCCTACGTGGCCATTCAAGTCCCCACCTATAAACAGACGTTGGTCCGAGGGACACTCCCTAACAAGCTCGTCGAAGGAGTCCCAGAAGGTCCTTTTCTCTACTTCACTCCGGCCCACCTGTGGTGCATATGCGCTAATTACTTTAACGGTCTCCCCATCAATGACCAACGTAATCGCCATGATCCTATCGCTCCTCCTGGTCACTTGCACTACATTCTCCTTGAGACCCGTCGCCAAAATAATTCCAACTCCGTTTTTCGCGGTCTTAGATCCTGAGTACCAAAGCTTGAAACCGTTACCCTCCCTCGGGCTGGAGCCCTTCCATTTAGTCTCCTGGAAGCACGCAATGTCAACCTTATGTCTCCTCAACACATCCGCCAGCTCAAAGAGCTTTCCTGTCAAGGACCCAACATTCCAACTACCCACCTTAATCCTACGAGGGGACTCTACCCTAGCAAAACCCCTGCCCCCCTAAACCCTCCTGACCCTCCTAAAACGCCTACCCCGCTCCCCCCAGCTGCACCCCTAAGCTCACCTACCCCATCTACCGCGCCTACCCCTCCTACCCCGCCAACACCACTCAACCCGGCAAGACATGACCTCAGGAGACCATCGCTAACCAAGGTGTCTATCCTACCCTAGCAAACAACAACAAGGCCACAAGAAACAAACTAACCCTAAGGAAAAGAGAACCAACCCACAAAGGAGAAGAGGGAAAAGAGTAAAAGATGGTAAAGAGGGTAAAGAAAAGCAAACCCTAGGCTGCTGCCGGAAAAAAAATCCGGTCAGCAGTATGGCGGCAGGAGGCGGCCGGCGGCAGAAGAGTGTTGGGGTCCAAGAATCACCAGCGGGAACAGTCCACGTAGCCTCAACAACCTGAAAAAGAAAAACAAGCAGAAAAGCAAGTATGCCGGAACTTGGCCGGAAAAACTGGGTTAGAGCTGCACCGGAATGGCAGAAGCTGCTCGGAAAAACACAATGCAAAAAGCCGTCGAGCTCAATTGCTCTAGATTGCCGGAAAATTTAAATTACGGCGACGACGCTGCCGACGCGTGACAGCGCGTCGGTGGTCCGGCGACAAATCGGCGAGTACCGTTGGGATCGGTACGGGATGAGGAAGCTGTTGGTAAAGGTTTAATTGTAGCTAATCTAGATGGTGAGCATAGGTGGGGGGAAAACGTTTAGGGTAGAGAGAGATAAAAGAGGAGAGAGAAAAAGAAGAGGAGAGAGAAAGCGTTATTATAATTCAATGAAAAGTACATACATTACTGAGTTAATAAATTGAATGACCTGAATATCTACCAAAGGACATGAGTATTTAAATTGAAAGGTGAAGAAGTAAATGAACTCTAGTAGAAAATTGGATTTTTATGAGTTAAGGTTAAGGCTTTAAGCAACCCAAAGATCGTAACGTATAGTATAACACGATTAAAATCGTAAGATCGGCTCAGGATCCTAAAAATCTTATTATAATGTTATTTTTTTTTTATATTCTTTGTAATATTATTCAAATCTACAAATTATAGTATATCATAAATACAAAACTATATGAATTTTTCATGAAAATATTGTCCTAAATTATGAATTTGGAATGTATAAAAAGATTCATAAATTGTTTTTTATAATTATACAAAACATAATATATATATAACTTTGTAATTTTTTCTTTTTAGGATAAAATGTTCGATAAAAGTAAGATAGCATGGGATTAGATCTTAAGATTTTATGGTCAAGATCGTGATTTTATAAGATTTTAAGCTTTTAAAATCCTACGTAGGATCCTGATCATTTTTGTTTTTTAGTATCGTAAAATCATAAAATCTAAAAAATAAGATCGAAATTTTAACAACTATGGTTCAAATTATTTTAGAAAATGGGAATTTCTTTGTCAAATCTTTTGTTCACATATACATCGCATTTTGTATAACTTTAAAATTGTGCCGACATATTAGATGCTTTAGAGTATCTTACTATATGATACAGACAAGTAGCATCCATAAAACAGATTTTGTCATTTACCTTTGGAAATTAGTAAACTTTACCATAATATCATTAAAAGAATTAAACATAAAATGTTTTTCTTGGTAACGATGTTTGTCGGACTTTTAATTGAATAATTCACGTGGTTTTAACCCAACACAACATAAACTCAACGTCGGTAGAGCCCTCCCTTTTTCAGGTTGTTTGGGTAGCTTTGTCGGAGTTATTGCATATACTACCAAAATAATATCTTGTAGATGCACGTAAAAAAACTGTCACCAAAAGTTAAAAAAGTGTCACTAAATTTAAATAGAGTTAAAAATATAAAAAAGTGTCACTAAATTTTTTATGTACTTCACCTACGTTTAAAAAGTGTATATAAGTAGTAGTCTAATAATTTTTTTAGGTAAAAGTCTATTTATAATGACAAAAAAGTGCGAGAATACATTCTTTTTTTCTAATTTTAGACACATTTTCTACATAAAAAGTGTCATTAAATCTCAAAATTTTAAGCTTTTACTTACGTTTTTTTTAAAGAGTCATTAGAGTGCTAGGTTCAGTGGTGCACCGATAAACGTTATTGGTGTGTCACTTTATCATCCACCTAATAACACCATAATAATTAAAACACCTTCCCTAGCTATAACTATTATTAATGCATATGAGTTCCATAAAAAAATCACCAATAAATACCCTCACTCATTCACAAAAAAATTAAACCCAACAACGTTCGCCAATCTACCAACGAAGGGAAGAAACGACGCCACAACGGCGTGAGGCAGGGTGCAAAGGGCATCTTTGGTGCCAAAAATGCCAATGGCGTGTGATCAGAGAGCTGCATCGTGCTCTCTTAAAAGGTTTTGTGTCACTAAAACCCCTGTCACTTAATGATAAAGTCTATTTCTTTGTAATGATAGTAAGAATTGAACTTAAGACATGTCATGTTTTATAAGAATTGAACTCAATAGTAATCAAGTTTCATGAGTGTTTCAATTTGATACTTCAAACATTATATCAATCATAAAAATTATTAAAGTTTCAAAACTTTTTCATTCTTGTTTAATTTTCTAAAATTAGTGTACTTAAAGTATCAATATATGCATAAACATATTGTACATTAATGCTAAACACCCACCCCTGAATTTAATTATTTCCACCCAACTTTATGTACAACCGTTAATGCACAACTAAACATAGACAATAACCAAGTTTGAGAAGTGTTCCGTTCAAGTTACTCTAACATAAAAATTACACAAGAATAGAACAGTTTTGAAACTTTGATGATTTTTATGGTTTATATAAAGTTTGAGGTATCAAATTGGAACATATATGAAACTTGCTTACTATTTGACTTTTGTTACTGGCCTTTGAAATTTTTTATTGTTTGATAGAGTTAAAACAATACTGAAAAAGAGTTCAAGAAGTCCATTGATAGAGTTAAAACGTTCAACAATAAATGGTCCATAGCTAGGAAAAAGTTGTTTGTCAAAAATTATTTGTTGTCACCGCTATACAAGGTCTTCTCATGTCAAAAATATTCAAGCTTACTCTCATCAATCGTTTTCTATTTTCCGTCTTAGACTCAAAAGAATCGTCGAACACTCTCTTCTTCCATGATTCCATCACTAGTCAATAAAAAAGTTTTTGAAATCATGTCATTAACAGATCTTATATTTGTAATGTTTCACTGTTTTAAAGAGAAAATGTATAAAGTTTGAAGCTTTTACAAACTAATATTAGTATATCAAAAAATGTTAGCTAAAGATGGCCAAATAAGTAGTACATACAGTATTACTGTATTAGGCATGCATATTTATGTAGACATGGTCATCATTCATCAAGAAGCATGAAGTGATTCTGTGAAGCCAATTTATATATGTGCCTGCTTTGATAGCTTAGTAAATGAGTACATGTCTAATACAAATTAAAGAGTACATGATAGCTTAAATTTGAGTCATGATGTGAGTTATTTTTAACCTTTTGATAAAGGAAAGAAATGCATCCATGTTCTATACTTATTTTTAACTTGATTTTTTGCCTTCTGTTTTCTTTTTGCTATTGATGCACGCCAGTAATATTTTTACTCATAAATAGTACATGGGTCGTTCAACACTTAAATGTCGATCACACCAAGGATATTCATGGTAGGTCATCAACAGCTATTCCCTCATATCCTCACTAAAAATAAAATAAATACGTAAACAACCGATAGAACCAAGACCTTATTCTGTCCTCCGCTCAATAATAATGCTAGTATCAAGTGTTGATTACACAAATATTAATGAGTTTCCTAATAAATATTTTCAAATTAAACGTAAGCCCTAACAAAACGCGCACCGAACATGCTCAAATCCAGTTATTTGCTTTTGTTTACGACACCGAAGACCGAGTCTCGTGTTGTACACGATTCCCTTAAAATGGTTCACATCAACTATTTCGGTGAGCGTTTCGTTAGGGCTTACGAAGACCGAGTCTCGTGTTGTACACGATTCCCTTAAAATGGTTCACTTGTACTATTTCAACAATAGATGTCCAGGGTACAACGGTCAAAACAGTGTACTGCTAGAATTGACAACTTGCATGAAAAATTGCTAGAATTCTTGTGAGTGTGCAAGTAGAGAAAAGGAATACGCTGTGTGTTTTGGTGTCTCATGATATGGTTAATATTGCCTTGAATTTATACACCTTATGTAACATATGGTCTAATGGTAGCAATCAAATAGGTTAATGGCTCATTAATTCAAATGTCTGATTTCAAACAATAGCCATAACAGACTTTTAACCAATTTTACATCCATTCCAACTACTCTTCTTTGATACTCGATATCTAATTTATAATAACTCTATTTTGAACATATAATGGCTCGTTACGAAGCACTCACAAAGGACCACTTAACCATATAAGGCGTTAATCATAATAACTATATTTACTAATAATCATCTATGTCCAAAGTTATTGAAAACTCATGTTTTTCATTAATTTTTTCAACAATTTCCCACATGATGTTAATTACTCAATCTTTCGTAAGTGTTTAACGGCCTCTAAGCTTTATACTTTTCCTAATCTTACTGTCTCGCCCGAGTGGGCTATCTACATTAACTACTCTTTTCGGTTCGGTTATGTTCTTGAGTGGTCATGCTCATGTGTTGTATAGCCTTTTGTTTAAAAAGAAAAGTTAATAAAAAGGTTTTGTAATCATGTCATTAACAGATCTTATATATGTAATGTTTCACTGTTTTAGAAGAGAAAATGTATAAAGTTTGAAGCTTTTACAAACTAATATAAGTATGTTTCACTGTTTTACATACAGTACTAGGCATGCGTATTTATGTAGACATAGTCATCATTTATTGAATAAGCAAGAAGTGTTCTGTTTTGTCAATTTAAATACGTGCAGTACATGAGCTAGTACGGAGTATATGTTTAATGCCAAAGTGTTTTCAATATCAACTACCCATCTTCAATGGTCAGTCATGCACTTCAAAGATGCAGCAAGCTAGCTAGGTTATTACTGTTGTCTTACAAGCAAATTCAATATCATGCATTCAATATCAACTACCCCATCTTCAATGGTGAGTCATGCACGTCAAAGCAAATTCAATATCATGCATTCAATATCAACTACCCCGTGCATCTTCTATATTAACAAGTATATCATCCTCTCAAAATCAACTACCCCATTCACAAACACATACGCACAGTGACACAACAAACACCATCCTCTCAAAATCAGTCATACGTAATACCACACTAGAAACACCACCATTGATTTAATTTGTCATTCTAAGGTACATATTTACAGAATTACATCAAGCATGCGTGCAATCACTTGCCATGTTGCTATGTCTTTATATTTCAAGTACAACTAATACAAAACACATTTAACAATTGTTTCAAATCCAGATTTGTCTATAAATCATATCATCCATAGTTTCATACATAAGAATTATAAGTTAGCCAAGTTTAAGTATATTATGAGGTTAGTTTTGTTATAGCAATAATTAGTTCATTTTACTTGTTTGCACTATTAAACACATTTTTGTCGTAATTTTCCATAGCTTCCAAATGTTTCATGTCACGTTTTAAATGTGAATTTTTGAAGAAACACTCTTTGTTTTCTTGACGATTTTGCTTGTTCCTTGTTGTAATTGTTTGTTTTATTTATGCAGAATCAAGATTTAAGATGTCAATGTCAACAACTTCAGTCAAGCCATATTGGAAATTCTATCTTGTGGATGTATTTAAAGACTCTAATGACGAAGAGATTATTGGAAATAAAAGGATGTTAAAACGTGGTTTATACTACTTTCATAAAAAAAAAATTTGGCAGGTAATAGAGATTAAGTGTTGCATATATATTTATAAATAATGTCGTTCGATGTTACGAGTTATCGATATACTATATAGTTTCATATTGGAAATTCTATATATTTATAAATAATGTCGTTCGATATTACACTTGTAAACTAATGATAAATTGCTATAAACTTGAATTATATGGCTCATGTATGTTTATTATTATAAGTATTCATATGCAAAACTAATAAAAATGTGGCCCTTTTTAAGTGGAGGCCCTGTGCGACAGCACATGTTGCACACTCCTCCGATACCCCTTTCAATTCAGTTTGAAAAATGTGTTGTTTAGGTAGTTTATTTGTTCTAAGATATTGGAACATCTTTCTAGGTGAGATTGGAGGGTGGCAATGGCCCGTATTTTGTAATGGTTATAGTTTTGTGTTTTGATATAATTATTTTATTTTGTATTTAAATAAACTATTACTGCAGGTGGCAGTTGCCAAAAAAGCTTTGTTGATGCCAACGAAGAAGTAGGGGGTATTTGGTAGGAGAGAATCATATGGGATTAAACTAGAGAATATAAATGGATATAAAATGAATGCACCACAATTCTTGAGATCTATTCTTTTGTTTGGTGTTAGTAAAGAATTGACTTTAAAAAGTGTATGATTCTTCTGTTTGTTTGTATCAGGTGGAATTGAAATGAACATATATTAGTAAATTTCAATAGTCTTGGGATTAAACTAGAGAATGGAAATGGACAGAAAATGAATGTACCACAATTCTTGAGATTTATTCTCTTGTTTGGTGTTAGTAAAGAATTGACTGTAGAAAGTGTATGATTTTTCTGTTTGGTTGTATCAGGTGGAATTGAAATGAATATATATTAGTAAATTTCAATGTCTTAAGTTTTCTAATAATGTGAATGTGTTTTGCTTTTGTTACATATCGTTGTCATTTGTGTTTTCATGAACATAACTATCTAATTATTAGTTTGAACCAATTATAGCATCACAAGTAACTTATTTATGATTGAAATTTGAAATATTTTTGTATTTGTTGACAATATTCGTTCTTCACTCAAGTTCATCCAAGAAATGAAACACCTCATTAAAATTAGTAATGATTCATTGAAGCCGTGCTTACAATAGCGGAGTTGAAGTGCTATCTTCTGGTACAGTAGGTTAGACTGGTGTAAAGAAAGGTTTAGCCATGAATAGTATAGCGCTGATCTTTTTTGTGTGATTCTTAAAAAAGATTGGTTTGTTAGCAATGATTTTGCAGTAGTAGCAAAGAGATAACGCTTTACCTGATAATTTTGCTGACTCAGAGTACTTATTCGAGATTCTTTGTTGCGAGATGGATGTTGATGATTTTTTAAAGTTTTCCCACTTAACATTGAATCATGCTCAACTGAGATATGAAACAAAGTACCAGCGTTAGTACTTATATAATGATAACGTGACTCATACTCAATTGTAGAGTAATATTCTATGACCAAGTAAAACGAAGAATGTGATGGTTTTGATCTACATTATGTATTATATACTACTACCTGTTTCACTAACCTGTTAAATTGGTTGTTTACTTATTACTTTGTTAATTTCGTTTATACTTATCAGTTCTTTTTTGTTAATGAAGCTGAGTTGAAAAGTCTGATTGCCAAAGAAACCGATTTAAAACCCGAGGAGCAAAAGTTGTAGTTTCATCAAAAATTAAAATGGGGAAACCTAGAAAATGTTAATTTCGGCGGGAAATATGAAGACAAAGATGATACAGACGTAAGTAAAGTATTGTATGCTGAAATCTAAATTTGGACATCACTAAAGAAGATCTTAAAAAGGTTTGGACATCACTCAAATTGTATTTAAGTTTTGCAATTATTAATCTCTTTATTTGTTGATAAAAGTGAATATCATATGTAACATTCTTTTTTTAGTCATGTAAATCGTAAATGTCACTTAATATTCAAACAAATATAATTGTTGGTCTTTCGATGTATACGAGTTATGTATATACTATATATGTATATGTATAGTTTCATTTTTATATTTGAGATACATTGTCCTGTGGAAAAGGTGGTATTACCTACACTACTACACAAACTGCTTTTACCCACATATTTTTTCCCACGAAAACAAAACTGTGTGAAATTTCACACGGAATACCTACAAATTACACACCAAATTGTTGACCAAGTTTCGGTGGGAAATATGTCGTAAATTTCCCACGAATTTCCCACTATTTACATACTAAATTGTTGACCAAGCTTTCGTGTGAAATCCGTCACAAATTTCTCACAGATTTGCGACAATATTCACACTA
The DNA here is from genome assembly GCA_019973895.1 of Chrysanthemum seticuspe. Taxonomy (NCBI): domain Eukaryota; kingdom Viridiplantae; phylum Streptophyta; class Magnoliopsida; order Asterales; family Asteraceae; genus Chrysanthemum; species Chrysanthemum seticuspe. Next base: position 332,350,588 of record BPTQ01000009.1, read on the forward strand.
TTCATGTTGATTAGACGTCCGTGGGAAACTAGTGGCACATTTCACACATATTAGCCACGGCCAAAATTATGTGGCAAGTTTTAGATACATTACTCACGAATTTCACACGTCATTAATTTGATAAAATAACTATTTAACTGGCCCGTGGGAAATCCGTAGGTCACTAGCCACGCATTTCCCACAAAAAGTTGTTTTTGTGTTAGTCGTGGGAAATATGTCGGTACTTTCCCACGGATTTCCCGCAAAAAATATTTTTTTTCCTGTTTTTGTGTTTCTGTATATTTACACATTCCCACATTACTTAATATGTATTCATATGTGTTGGTAGTTTCATTATTATGTGTGTTTGTTTATTAATGTAACTATTTACGTGAGTATCACAAGTGTATGTGTAGGTTTATGTATAACGTTTTGAGAAAAAAACCATTGTATATGTGTGGATATCTACACGTATATGTTTCGTATGTCCATTTATGACCTTCATCGTATCTATATATGTTTTGTATGTAGGTATACAGACGTGTATATGCGTGAACGTGTAAGTACATTAGAAAAAGTAAAAGAAAACGATTATGCCTGTGGGAAAGTCGTCGGTAATTTACCACGGATTACCTACCAATCTAATGAATCCGTGGGAAATATGTGAGCAAATACCCACGGATTTCCCACAAACAATATCGTTTTTACGTTTCTGTATACTTACACACTCCTCAATTACCTAGTATGTCTTCATATGTGTTTGTTGTTTTATATTTTATGTGCTTCTTTATTAATGTAACTATTTATATAAGTATCATAAGTATATGTGTAGGTTTAGGTATAACCTTTTCGTGGAACAAACCATTGTATATGTGTGGATATCTACACATATATGTTCCGTATGTCTGTTTATGACCTTTATTGCATCTATATATGTTTTGTATGTAGTTATACATATGTGTATATGCACGAGCATGTAACTATATCAAAAATCAAAGAAAACGATTATGTCTGTGGGAAAGTCATTGGTAATTTCTCACGGATTACCTATAAACTAACCTGATGAATCCGTGGGAAATTTGTGTGTAAATACCCACGGGTTTCCCACAAACAATATCGTTTTTATGTTTTTGTATACGTACGCACTCCCCCATAACCTAGTATGTCTTCATATGTGTTTTTAGTTTCATATTTTATGTGTTTATTTGTTAATGTAACTATTTATGTGAGTATCATAAGTATATGCGTAGGCTTAGGTAGAACCTTTTCGTGGAACAAACCGTTGTATATTGATGGATATCTACACATATGTTTCGTATGTCTTTTATGACCTTCACTGTATCTATATATTTTTTGTATGTAGTATATTGCTAGATTATAAATGATTAGATGACCATTCTGTTGTTTATGACCTGAATTATAATGTTGGGTGTCAGTGATAACGATGACCTTCACTAGTGTTGCCATTAGGACTAGAGGTGCACCAAACCTTAGAGTTAGATGACGTATAACTAATTCATGTAAGCTAGCATTTAATCTCATATAACTAAAACATGCACGTCCTTCCCCATTGATTGCAAACTCGTGTTTATTTTATTGTTAGTTATTTACTTTCTTAATCACTTAATCTTATCGATCTCTCAAATTGAACCCCCTATCAGTGCTTAGTTAGTAGTCATTTTCGTTGAGTTTAGCATTAGACAACTCGCTCCTCGCGAACCATCCCGTACTTATCATTTCCTAGCTATACATGATTCGGTACACTATCCGTAAGTATTAGTCTATTGGTTGAGTCGGTTCTTTATAAATTTAAAACTAGATTTAGCACAACCGAAAACCGATTTTGAGGAAAACGTGAACCGAAAACTGAACCGAAGTTAACATAGCGAAACCGAAACCGAACCAAAGTTAACCTAGCAGGATTCAGTTCCGTTCGACCTGGTTAGGCTGGGTTTATCGGTTTTGTTCGATTTTTGATTGATTTTGCTAACAACACTACCCTTGACTTATTTAATTTAAGATTAAATGATTTTATAAAAACAAAGATGTGTTAATTTTATCTCTAATTTTTTTACATGTCTCGCACTTAAGTTTTGGCCAAAAATAACTTTCCCTCCCAACTTTTTAGCAAGCCCCCGCCTAAGTTTTTCTCCAAAATCAAATTCTCCCTCTCCCATCTTTATCTATTATACTATCTCAGATCTAAAATCCTCTTCACAGTATTTTCTCCCCAAACTAATTTTCTTCATCTCTCTAACATCCTCTCTCGCCTCTGTGGTCAACCGAAAACCATTTGTAGTCACCACCCACCAGTCGTCGGTCCGGCCATCGACACCAATTTCAAGTTCACTTATCCATAAATTAGGTACTTTATTGTATTTAAGGAATCAATTTGAAGTATCCATGTGTTAGCTTTGTGATTTTGTTATTTTATAAATTAGGGTTTATGTGACCCCAAATTAATATAAGTGGGAACATTAGTTTTGCCACTATTGAAGTTCATTACTTCTTAATAAGTAACGAATGCCAACTTATGCTTAGCTTTCATTGTCACTTTTATTTGTTATAGAGAATGTTCTATCTTGTTTGGTTGTGCAAACTTTGACCATTTTAAGAATAATATCCCAAATAACATGACTTTTTGTTGTTTATATGTACGCGTATTTGTTACACAGACTATGATGGCCTGTTTGTTGTTTGTGGTTTTAGGTTTATTTTAAACTTTGGGAAATTAATAACCTGATAGTTGTTTTTAACAATTCCTGATTGATGCAGTTTTAGTTTGACTTCCTAAATATATAAGTTTATTTTTGTTTTATACTTTGTGTTTGTGAAGATAATCCTAGTATGAAACTAGGCTTGTTTTATCGCTGTAATTATCAATTTATGATCGATTTGTTATATATGATTGTATAGTGTGTTGTGCTATAGGTGGTTTAGGTTGTTGATAAAATTCTTTTTTAGTGGTTCATGTTGATTAGCGTACAAGTTTTTGTTAGGTTGTGTGTTTGTCTAATTTCTTGTCTTCATTTTATGCCTTATGTATATTAATATGATCAAAGTATGAAACTAAGGAGCTAATGTCTGTTAATTTCAAAGTGTGATGGAACATTTTCAAGTTTCTATAGGCTCAGTAAATGGTTACGCTTTTTAAAATAAAGCATAGCTCGTATTGATTTTATTCAACAACTAAAGCATAGCTCATATTGATTTTATTCAACAACTAATGATTACGCTTTTTAAAATAAAGCAGAGCTAATATTGATGAGCAGGGGAGGCGTCGAGGTTACGGTTTCTGTTGATACAAAAGTTGGACGTTCCTGATTTGGAGCTCCGGTTCTCGTACCAATTGAGAATTGCTGCTTGAGACCTGCGCACTAAGAGACAAGAAACACCGTTAGGCTTACCGTGGGATTGTCTCCCACGATTATCCTCCGGCGTGAGAGTAAGTAATCGGTTTAGGGTTTAAGGAGTTTTAGGGTTATGAGATCGTACCTTA